>JAFLJL010005712.1:0-37467 GCA_018398815.1 Conus ventricosus | reverse complement strand
GAAGTGCCAGGGGGGTGTCAGAGATGCGCGTCTCAAGTGTGCGAATGTCTCACCTACATAAATCTTACCACACAGCTGACAGTGGATGGCATACACAATGTTGTGGCTCTGGCAGGAGAAAGTGCGTTTAATAGTGAAAGAGCCTGTGGGGCCATGTAGGATGGTGTCTGGTTTGGTGAGAGAGCAGATTTTGCAGTTGGGTTTTGACCAGGGAAAGTACCTGGTGGCTTAGGTGTAAAGATTTGTTCAGCTTAGAGCGCACCAGTAGGTTGTTGAGGTTGAGCTAAGTGAATTTTCGTTGTTTTAATTCGTTTATGTCTCACCTGAGGAAGACCTAAGAGGTCGAAACGCATTGTGTTTTGTCTTGTGACTCGTTTGTCCACGTTCTCTGGGCGGTTCGCTAACATTTATTTAAGAATGAATGAATTGTTTATGAAAAAGAAAAAACCCCACCACACACACGCACACACACACACACACACACACACACACACACACACACACACACACACACACACACACACAGAGAGAGAGAGAGAGAGAGAGAGAGAGAGAGAGAGAGATCCTATCAGTTATCAAAAGAGAGAGAGAGAGAGATGCTTTTTTTTTCAATGCTGGTATTCTACTGACAACTATGGTTTTTAATGAACTAGCAACAATGCAATATGTAACAGCAGTACGCACGAGAGAGAGAGAGAGAGAGAGAGAGAGAGACAGACAGACAGACAGACAGACAGAGACAGAGAGAGAGAGATTATTACATTAATTTTCAAAAATATTATCATACTGCAATACTGCTAAGGCTAATTAGACAACAGTGCATCAATGATATCAACATATTGCACACATTTTCAAAATGTGATTGCAGTGCATGAATAAAGAAAGAAAACAGTACTAGAAACGGTTATCAGTTAGTGACAATACATTGATAAAATCAAGAATCATGACACTTACTTATCACATGCGTCACACCTGTCATGAACTGGTTAACGATGGAGAAAGATAATTAAACCTGGTGCATATAGAGGATAGATTGTTTATAGACTGGCAGTCCAGGAGACGTGAGACACGAGAGAGAGAGACGAGAGAGAGAGAGAGTGGGGGGACGGACGGATGGACGGATCGATCCTGTGTCAATTTGGTAAACCAGTTCATTGATTCTGAACGCGCAAGTCATCTGTTTTCCACAAATCAAGTTAAAATCCACATCATAAGTTTCAGGATAGGTCGGATGGCCACCAATCAACTTTCAGGATTCAGGTTCAGCATTGGGGAGTGTTTCCCCCTTGCACCCCCTGCACTGGAAAAACTGGGGCAGTGACTCTGGCTCCCCTAGAGAAACATTCGCAGGTGCGGAAATCCCAGTCAGATCGGTACCCGTTCACTAAGCACACATGTAGCCCAGTTATGGGGGAACGTGGAGCAGACCGGGCAAATCCCCCCTAGGTCTGTGCACATGTAGCTGCAGGTGAAAGGATTCACAGACCAGCAATGACTTGATGTGAGACAGAAGCATTTTGCAGCAAACTCCATGAAAACCTTGTTCAGAGATGTCCCCCCCCCACCGATATGATCTTTGAGTTTCTGAAAGAGATCAGCATTTTTCATCTGATCTAAGATTTTAAAGAAGAAAGACATTTAACAAAATATCTGGTGTGTATTTAATAGGATTGTGTGAAAGAGTTTAATTTTTTAAAAATTATTATTATTATTTTTTTTAGAGACTTAATTGTGAGTTGACTTCAACATGGTGACAGCCCTGATATGGCCCTTTGCGGTCAGCTGGGCTGTAAGATAAGATCATCCCGTTATGTCACGATGTGTAAATGTTGAGCATTTTATCATTCAGATGACATTAATGTGTGGGGTTCAGTTTTGCATTGGGTTTGCATGAGCATTACTCTGTTAGTGCAACTGACCTTTCGGCAGAAGTGCGTTTCCATTTCTTTTGTGTGTGTGTGTGTGTGTGTGTGTGTGAAAGTGTTGTGTTGTATGCCGATCTTAGAGGCAGAGTTTATGGAAAGAGTTCATCTTTTCCATTTTCACTAATAATATGCTGTTGGGACACGAGGAAATTAATGCCACATTGCTGACTGTGAACATTGCTGCCCTGTAGATCAGATTGTTATCTCTGATGTTCTCTCCTTCTTTTCAAGTGTTTCTTCTCTCTTGCTCATTCTCTGTCTCTGTCTGTGTGTGTGTGTGTGTGGTGTGTGTGTGTGCGTGTGTGTGTGTGTTTACATGTGTGTGCGCACATATGCCCACGTACATATGCCAACGTACGTTACGTACGTATCACCTACGTCACACCTGTCAGTGTGGCCATTAGCTGGTTAAGGATGGAGAAAGATAATTAAACCTGGTGCACATAGGGGATGCATGGGTTGTTTTGTAGACTGGCAGTCCAGGAGATGTTGTTGCCATGACAATCCGGCTCAGCCGCTGTTGAAGGTGGATTCAATCAGAGTTCCCCAGCCGTCCCTCCCCAGGCCCATACCATACCTGTACACCGCAAACCACTCGCTAATGGTGTCCATTGTACATCCGTTTTGTTGTGTAGCCATGGTGATAGAACATTCGCAGCTTACAGCTTTATAGTAATTGGTTTGGGGGACAAACAGGCCACACAATTAAAATGGTGACCTGGGAAGCCTGACAGGACCATGTATATTGAGATGTATCAGTACTAAGAGGAAGCAGAACGGGTACCTAGGTCTTTGAAAATGCAGGTAGCAATATGAGAAAGCTAGTAATCTGGTGTGTGTGTGTGTGTGTGTGTGTGTGCGTGTGTGTGCGCGCACAATGGTGCTTGCGTGTGTGCATCTGTAGTTGTGTGTGTGTGTGTGTGTGTGGTGTGTGTGCACGCATGAGAAAGTGGATCTGCATGTGCATCTGTATGTTGTGGAAGAGAGAAAGAACATCAGATGGACCCTACTGTCAACTATAACCCAATCTTTTTCCTATCTTAGTTGGTACATTTTTTTTTTTTATAGATCAGTTGCACAGACACATGTATACAAGCATGCATGTGCACTCAAATATATGTATCCCCTCATCAAAACACAATTGCACGCGTACGCAAACATTCTCACAAGCTGTCAGACAGACCTGTAAACAGATGCATGCTTACATAAATGCTCACATTTACCTGTGTACATGCATATGCATGAGCATGGACAGACTCGTGAACACACACACAGACACACACACAACAACACAAACACACACACACACACACACACACACACACACACACACACACACCACACACACACACACACACACACACACATATAGGGCAATGCAAGCCAAATCATTCTTGTTTCTTATACCCTCTTGAGGCATCGTAAGAACAGAAGTAGTAACAACTTTGAACATATCTTGTAAGGAAAATGGCTTTGAACAAAACCTGACGAATACTGAAAAGGTGTTCAGGAGAGAGCAGACATCCACCAAGGTTGAATGAATCCAGGATCTGCAGTTTGATCCAGATCCACTCTTACATTTAGTGGGTACTTCTGTGGGCCATGTGTTTTCCTTCCACCAAATTATCTTGAAATTTGTTAGCTTCAAAACAAGGTGACTGAGGGTGGAAAATGAAGTGAAATTCAAAAAGAAAAGGGATTAGTACTGCCACAGGACACAGTGTTTTGTCCTGTAATCTGTTTGTCTGTGTCATGTGGTGGTACTAATACCTTTTCTTTTATACAGAATTTGTTAGTTTTTGTGTTGCTGACAGATAAACAAACCGACAGATGCCAGTGAAAACCCATCCTCTGGTCTGGCCAACATATGAATCTCACACACCCACTCACTCATACACACACCACTGGCACACACATTCACACCACACACACACACACACACACACCACACACACACACACACACACACACACACACACACACTCACACACACACAACACACACCACACGCACACACACACACACACACACACACAACACACACACACCACAACCACTCATACATCTGTTTACTCGCTTGAAAGCCTGGAAATAGATGGGAAGGAGACGGCTATGTTCATAGACTGGATCTGTAGTAGTCATAATTGTAAGGCAAATGAAACATAGTAATTACAGTGCCAGTCCCCTCTCATTTCCTGGTCATCAGAAATGATTTCTCTGCGGCAGCTGCTATGTCTTCGGCTGTTCGACTAGTATTCCTTGTGTACGTCTGATGAATTCTCTACGTTTCATAAATCCATCAGGACAGCGTTTGCTTGGAAGCTGGTTTGTGGTTGGGAATGATGGTCATGTTTACACTGTCACAGAGTATCATGTAGCAGACATACCCTGAAGACATGGGCACCTGTCGCATTTCCATAATGACAGATTGATTTTTAGAAGGGTTGGGGAGGGAGGGACAGAGAGAGAGAGAGAGAGAGAGAGAGAGAGAGAGAGAGAGAGAGGGTGGGGGAAATGGAATTGAGATGGATGAAGGAGGAGTCTTTGTGTCGGAAATTGCAATCTTAATTAGGAGAGAGATGGGGAGTGGTGTGCAGAAAAGAGAAGAGCAAGTGAGAGAGAGAGAGAGAGAGAGAGAGAGAGAGAGAGAGAGAGAGAGAGAACAACAATGAGAAGACAGACGGAGTGTGGGGGTGGGAGGGTTAGAGGGTGGGTGTGGGGTTAGGGGAAGAGAAACCTTACATCTGAAATTATAAAGAGAGAGAGAGAGACTCGAGACTCAAGACTCAAAAACTTTATTACTCAAGGATAGAGATTTTAGGCAGTGCCTATTCTTCCAATCTGTCCTTGCTATTCTACAACATTCAACTAAACACACTGCACATATTAATAGTGGTAGAAACAATGAAGAATATAGCAACATTATAATAATGACAATAACAATAGTAATAGAATAATAATTATTTAAAAAAAAAAAAAATCCATTACTTCTTCTTCTGCGTTCGATTTAAGCTGGATGCGTCAGACTTGTAACCCGGCCGCCATGATGAAGCCCGCGGTCTTCTCCAGGTCAGAACGGGCTCCCCAAAGCTGCGCCTGTAACTCCGCTTCCCTCGGCCAGGTTTTGTGTCGTAGAGCTGCGTGACTAGGACAGCGCAGTAGGACATGTTCATGGGTCTGGGTCCAGTGCCGCATGGACACTGGTCAGTGTAGGTGATCTTCAGGCGGTTAAGGTGGCTCAGCAGTCTGCAGTGGCCGGTCCTCAGTCTGAAGAGGATTGTCTGCTGGTGCCTTTGGAGCTGGTGGATCGGGTCAGCACCATTCTCTGCACCCAGCCTTCTCTTCCACTGGGACTGAAACTGGTTGTGGATGATGGTCTTGGCCTCCCTGTAGGTCACGGGGTGGCTGAACTGCTCCATTTTGCTGCCTGCCTTGGAGAGAGCATCAGCTTTTTCGTTGCCCATGATCCCACAGTGAGACGGAATCCACTGAAGTGTAATGACAGACTGTTTTGAGAGTTCATGGAGGGCAGCCTTGATGTCTTGCGTATGTTGTTCATTTCTTGTGTTCTGAAGTCCCTGCAGCAGAGATAGGCAGTCTGTGAAGAAGACAACCTTCTGTGACGGGCTGGCCGGTCCCAGAAAGATCCTCACTGCGTGGAGCAGTGCTTTTGTCTCCGCTCTGTAGTTGGAGGAGATCTTTCCAGTAGGGAAGGCCTTGTGTGTCAATCTTCCATTGGTGTGTCTGATGAAGAACCCTGCTCCTCCACTCTTGACTGCTCCATCTGAGGATCCATCTGTGTAGACGTGGGTCCACTCACTGGGGTTGTATTGGTTGGCAATCATCTCCTGTGCCAGAGCTTTCATTACTTGAGGGGCTTGACGGTCCATTCTTTTAATGCCAGGAACTTCAGTGATGATTGCGACATCCTCTAGGTGATTGTCTAGTTCCTCAAAATCTGGAAGCATCTCCATTTCGGCTGGTGAAGCAGGCAGCAGGTCTTCATTTCTGTGATGCAGGCTCTTAGACAGGTGGTTGAAACTTGTTCTCTTTAGCCTGTTTTTGGTGGGTTCTGCATCTCGGTGTGCATGGGGTGGGTAGGCATACGCAGTAACTTTTCACTGTGGATGAAAACCTTCTCCTCGCGTCTGTCTTCGAGGGAATGTAGGCTAGTAAGCTTCTCCATGGCTTGGATTGGGGTAGTCTTCATTCCACCCGTGATCAGTCGCAATCCTGCATTCTGCACTTTGTTCAGGCGACTGGTGTTGGTCTTGGATGCAGTGGCCCATGCAGAACTGCCATACTCCAGGGTTGGTCTGACGGTACCCACGTACACCTTCTGCAGGAGGCTGCTGTTTGCGCCCCAGGATGTACCGGCCAGCTTCTTCATGATGGCGAGCTTCCTGACTGCTTCGTTTTCAATGTTCTTGAGGTGCGGATTCCAAGTAAGCCGCTTGTCCAGCTTGATGCCTAGGTATGTTGGGTTGTCTTCTTGTTTCAGCTCTCTTCCATTTATTTTCAGGCTGATGGTTTCTGGCAGTGGCGACAGCGAGAAGACTGTGGCCACTGTTTTGGTGGCGTTGATTCTACGCCCCAGTCAGAGGCCCATCTTCCGACGTGTTCCAGTGCTTCCTGCATCCTGTAGCTGGCTGTGGTTAAATGTTCTGCAGCACTCCAGGCAGCAAAGTCGTCGGCGTGGAGAGCTCTGGAGATGTGCTTGGTGAGCTTCTCAGCGATGTCGTCAATGAAGATGAGAAAGAGTGTAGGGGAAATGACTCCTCCTTGTGGAAACACCTTGTTGTAGAGTGATTCGATGGCTAATTTTCCCATCAAGTTGAACTCTTGCTGTGCGGTACTGGAGGAAGTTGCGTATCCAGCGGTACATATTCCCTTCCACTTTCTTGTTTAGGCAGCTTCAGGAGCAGTCCTTCCTTCCATACCTTGTCGAAGGCTTTGGTCAGGTCCACAAAGACAGCGAGTACCTTTTTCTTCTCCTGAAAGGCGTTTTCGATCTGTTGGGCGAGGTACACAAGCTGGTCTTCCGTACTGGGGTTTTTTTCCTGTAAGCCGACTGTGTGTTTGCTGAGCAGGTGATTTTCTTCCAGGTGTTTCAGCAGTCTTGTGTTCACCATTCTTTCCATCACCTTGCCCAGACAACTGAGGAGGCTGATTGGTCGGTAGCTGGATTTCTTGGTTTTGTCTTTCTGTTTCTTTCTGATGGGGATGATGACTGCTTCTCTCCATCGGTCTGGGAATTTCCCTGAGCTCCATGACTGGTTGATGATCAGAAGAAGCTTCTGCTTTGCTGTGGTTCCAAGTCTCCTGATCATGTCATTGGTAACACCATCTTTCCTGGGGCTTTCTTTGGCTTTAGTTTCTTAATGGCTGCATTGAGTTCAGTCATGGAGAAGGCTGACATCATGGACGGTGTGGGGTTCTGGTGTTTCAGCTTCTCCTTGGGTTTCCTTGCTGACTTCCTGCACTCGGGCATTGGGTATTGTTGCTTTGCTTTCCTCTTCGTAAAAGTCTGCCAGGATGTTTGCTGCTTTCCTTCCCGCGTGGTGCGTACGTTTTCCTCAAAGACGGTTTTGCTGTGTCCCGCTCTGGTGTCTTCATTCAGGGCTTTTGTCAGATTCCACAGCTTGCTGGTGTCCTTCTCCATGTTGAGGCTGCTGGTCTTCTCGTTCCAGCTCTTTTGGAGTTCAGCTTTCTTTTGCTGGTTGAAAGCTTCTTTGGCATTGTTGTGCCTCACTAGGTTCTCTGGAGTGGGGGTTGCTCCATAGTTTCTCTGGCATTGTCCATTTCAGTGTGAAGCTGTTCCAGTGTGTCACTCCAGTTTGGCAGGTAATGTCTTCTTTTGCCCCTTGGGATTGCCTGCTTTGCTGTCTGGAGAATTGCATCAGTGAAATTCTGGACGTTCTTGTTCAGGTCATTTTCACAGCAAATGTTTCTGGTGTGGTGGTCAGCCTTTTCTGCAAAGAGGGTCCAGTTGGCTCGTTTGAAGTTCCAACTTGGTTGCATGTTGCGCTCAGTACATCCTAGGCTGGAGATGTTGAGAATGACTGGCAGTGGTCGCTCCCTCCAAGCTGGGTGCCGACTTCTCTGGACGTGAGCTTGTGAATGTTCTCAGTAGCTACTGCCAGGTCTGGTGTGGAGGTGGTTTTCCAGGCTCTGGAGAAGCACGTTGGTTTGTCGTCCGCCTGGTTGATGAGTACTAGATTGTTTTCCATCATCCAATCCTCCATAGATTGTTTTCCATCATCCAATCCTCCACTTCCTCACCACGGGCATCCATTTCTTCATATCCCCAGCTTTGCGAGTGGCTGTTGAAGTCTCCAACCACCAGGGGTCTGTAAGCTTCTAGCTTCACGTTGTGTAGCGTAAGAGATGAGGTTGGTGGGCTGTAGCAGTTGGTGATCCATAGGTCTCCACTGGGCAGCAAGAGCTTGACAGTCAGGTGTTCTAGTTCTTGTCTTCTTGATCTGTTTGTCTCCACTGCAGGGATTGAATTTCTGACAAGGGTAATGATTCCTCCCTTGTGTCTGTCTTCGCGGTCTTGGCGAAATGTCTCGAAGCCTCTTACAAAGAAACGTCGATGATCTTTCAAGTGCGTTCTTGGATGCAGATGACGTCGATGTTGTTTTTGCTTAGAAACTTTTGCAGTTCTGGCTTCTTGTTCCCTAGTCCTTCTGCATTCCACTGAGCTACTGTAAGGGTGGTAGGAGGCTGGGTAGTCTGGCCAGTCGCTCTACTCTGCCTTCCCCCGACCGTCAGGTTAACAGAGGCACCGGTCGCTTTGGTGGGCCCCTTTGAGGCTAAGGGCCCGGCTCCGTCCCTCCCCGGTTGTCGCTGATAGGGACGACGCCATGACAATAAGGTAGTCTGACGCATGACCATAATCGTTGATGCGTGTGTGCCCTAATTTATCCCCAGGACCTGCGCCGTAGCTGACACACTCCGTCTTCGGCAGGCTGGATGCTTTTGCCATTTAACCCATGGCTGGGGTAAGGCTTGGAGCAGTGTCAGGGCGTATCCATACGCCGGTGGGCCTTCACTCAGTTCCTTCCATTTTGGTGTGGGCCTTACTCCTCCATCTGGACTGGTCTAGCCTGCGGCTTTCCTTGATTGGAGAGGCCGGGATCTAGTTTTGATATAGCGCCAGTATTCCGCTCCCGTGCCGCGTTAGTGAAAACAACCTGCCCCATGTCCCCCTAAGGAAACACCCACATTAACGTGGCGAGAAGGTGCGACTACGGTGTTCACCCTTTCTTAATGGAAGAAAGGGATCTTCGCAGGTCAAATCCATTACAAAATTACACAAACATAATCAGAGACGTACGTGCGCGCTCACATGCGCGCACACGCCCACACATACACGCACGCACGCGTACACCCACACCCACACACCACACACGGTGACACCCACCCACCCACCCACACATACATACATACACATTTTCATCAGCTAATATAGAGGCAAACATAAAAGTAGGGCGTTGAGACAATGATCAAAAGGTTAGATTTATTGTTCAAGTAAATGTTTATGTATTGCTGATTTGAAGGACGGCAGTGATTGACATGTTTTGGCAGACGGAGGAAGAGAGTTCCACACAGATGGACCAAAAAATGCAAAACTAGATTTGAACAAATCAATGCGGACACGTGGTAAAATGTAATTATTTGAATCATATCGCGTTGTTGCCATTTGGATAAACTCAGCAAGATATGTTGGCGCCATGTTTGCATGGACTTTGAACATTAGTACTGCCTTATTATAGATCAGTTGGCTCTGCAGTGGTAGCATCATTAGTTTTGCGAATTTGCCCGTGGTTGATAGAAACTTGTCGGGAAGAATCAGCTTAATTCCCCGCCTATGCATAGAGTTGATCTTTTTATGTGATTTTCACCGGCACCACTCCAGACAGTGGACGCATAGTTGATGTGAGAAAGGCAATGGGCTTCAAAAAATAATTTCCGGATGTGTGGTTCAACATAATAACTGAGTTTATTGAGCAAAAACAAATTGCGAGCCAACTGTTTTGCAAACATGATTTATATGTGATTGCCATTTAAAATTATCATCAATAATCACGCCAAAGTGTTCAGCAACTGAACAGCAAATGGATGTAGTGGGCTAGGGAAGAGGGAGACAGAGAGATGGATGGAAGGATGATTGTAGTGTTAGGGAAAAAAGCCTGTTTCTGAAATTGTGATGTTAATTGGAGAGGAGAGGAAAGGTGAGCGGAGAAGATGTGTAATGAAAAAGAGGGAGATGAATGGGAAAAGTGAGTGGGAAGTCAACAAGCCAAGAGGAGCAAGGGAGACAATGCACGTTGCAGGGGAAGGTGGGTCTCTTAAAACCTTTCCGTACTCCGTGGGTGTGAAATCACCCAGACACGTGTTTTTTTGCTCTGTAACTCTAGTAATTTTGAAGCCACTTCCACTTAATTTCATGACTTTGTCCCTAATATATTATACTACATATCAAGTGAAAATTATTTTGTTTTATACATAAACAAAGAAATAATTAAACAATTAATACCCAGTACGTCGTGGGTGTGAGAACACCCATACTACCAAAGAATAAACCTTGCACGCCGTACGCCGTGGGTGTGGGGCCACCCATACTTACAAAGCTTGCGCGCCACACGCTATGGATGTGACGTCACGCGTGCTGCTACAGAGAGATAAGAGTCGCGTTGGTAAGAAATTCCTTGCGGCTTTCTTCCTTAGCGGGGCGCGTACTGCCAAGTGTGAGCAATGTACATCATAATCAAAATGATGCAAAGTAACATTACGTATTTAAAAAAAAACAACAAAACACGTGGGCCTGGTATGTTGCACATTCTAGGAAACGTCATACTGACAGAGGATCAAGTATTTCTAATGTTTTACCAATACACACACACACGCGCGGGCCCGTGCGCGTGTACTATATAGCATAGCTCATATATATATAAATATATATAATATATATATTGTTAAAATAGGTTTTTTAAAATAGAATCTACAAATTTGTTTCGAGCGCGTTGCGCTGTCATCAGGATCCTGATGACAGCGCAACGCGCTCGAAACAAATTTGTAGATTCTATTTTAAAAAACCTATTTTAACAAATGTTGCTCCCCAAGGGGTCGAGCACTATCAACATCATTTGGGTATTTTAACCACACTAATATATATATATATATATATATATATATATATATTTCCATGCATGCACATACACACACACACTTTCTCTCTCTCTCTCTCTGTTTCTCTTTCTCTCTCGCACAAACATGCAATAATGCTCACATGCACACACACAGATAAACGCACATTCATGGGGCCGCCTGTGCACAGTTATTCACTGAGAAACAACAACAACGAACAACCGTTTGACGCAAGTAGCAAGACTCTCATCTCATAGAAGTCAAATTTGCATGACGTACGGCAAGGTCTTACTTCCTCGAGAAAAAACCATGGATTACTGTACACCCACGGCGTACGGCGAGGGGTTAGTTCCTACACAAAAACCATGGTTACTGTACACCCACGGCGTACGGCGATGGGTTAGTTCCTACACAAAAACCATGGGTTACTGTACACCCACGGCGTACGGCGAGGGGTTAGCTCCTATACAAAAACCATGGGTTACTGTACACCCACGGCGTACGGCGAGGGGTTAATAGTTCCTACACAAAAACCATGGGTTACTGTACACCCACGGCGTACGGCGAGGGGTTAGCTCCAATACAAAAACCATGGGTTACTGTACACCCACGGCGTACGGCGGGGGGTTTAAATCCTTCTTAGAAAGCATGGGTTTTCTGCACACCCACGAAGTACAAGCGCGCAAAATTTTAGGCGACGTAATTTGTAATTTTCAGGTAGCCCTGGTATTAGTGTAGCCTTTTAATGTGTTATTTGGTTCAACAAAACACTGTTTAGTGAATTAGAAATGAAGGCATTGTGTTTAATTTCATTCTTTAACTTGCAGTCTAGAGCGAATACTTGTTGTTTCAATGCGGCAAATCTTGGGGAAAGCATTTAGCTGTGACTGAGTACATCTGTTGGTGTTGGAAGACACTTGATTTTGAGTCTAATTTCATTTTGTGTACAGTGAGTGTGTGTGTGTGTGTGTGTGTGTGTGTGTTGTGTAAAATAAATTTAAGCTGAGGTCTTGCGTATTACTATTTGTTTTCAGTTAATTAATGATCAATATTGTATGATTAATTGTTAAACAGAAGGAATATCAACTATTATGTACACGGATTTCTTTTTTATTTTTTATTTTATTTTTACATCAATGATATATTAAGGATGACTGTAATTGCTTTTTGTCCAAGTGTGGTACAGATTCAATACAAACTCAATAGCGATGCTTGTCATGTTTTGCTTTTGTTGCTTTGTTTTCTAACTGTGAAGAGTATGAAACATTGACAGAAGAAAAAAAGAATTGCACAATGAGAGTGCAAAAGATGTGCATTCATAAAAAGTTTCCTGCAGCTTTCATTACTTCAGTTTTGATTTATTGTTCATGAACATTTCCACTCCCCGGTCTTTGATTTAATCTGAGAATCGTTCCAGTGCACAGCAACATCAATCTTTGTTTTTATGGTGTAGCTGTTTGATTATTTTAGACACAAAACTGTTGTCCATAATGTCTTCACCTGCCTTGGGCTTAAGGCTGTGTCATGGCCAATTGACATAGGCTAGAACACCAAGGCTACATCAAAATGTTTTTATGCTCTGCATAGTTATGCGGGGATTGTCTTCAGTTGTGACAAGCTCCTAGCATAACATTATCAGTCTCCAAAATCCCCTGAAGTCGGAGTGTAGCTGCCCATGTGGCGGGGTAATCAAAAACGGTCCACACACGTAATGTTCCCATCCCCAGCTGATGCATTTGTACCATAGTGTTCAAGTACTTCGGGTGTTTGGATGATCCCTGGAGTCTTTTAGCCAGGGTAGACAACAACAGCAACAACAACAAGCCTTCATGAAGTGATTTTCTAATGCAGTAAGCATGTGACTTTTTTTTTTTTTTTTTTTTTTTGCCATCAGAAGCAAGTAGTCTGTACTTTTCGGGGTCATGCCTATGTTGTTTGATGAAGTTGCAGCCTTTTAGTTTAAACACACACAGGCTCTTACTGACTTAGGCTCATTTCTTTTGTGTGAACTGAGATGCTTTTAATTATGTCTGATGGACTTTGTGTCTGTCAAGTGTTGAAATGCTGGCCAGACAATGGAAGAGGGGTAGAGACTTTTGACGTAGGGTTCCAGAATGTGGGCTGAGAATAAATTAATGCCTTTGCTGTGGTGATGACATAATTATGATGGTAGTGCTAACTGACTGAAGTTAGGGAAGGTGAAGTGTGTGTGAGTGTGTGTGTGTGTGTGTGTGTGTTTGTGTGTGTGTGTGTGTGTGTGTGTGTGCCTCTGTGTGTGTGTATGTGAGAGTGTTTACATATGTACAGGTGCATAGGTATGATTATGTGCCTCGTGTGTGTGTGTGTGTGTGTGTGTGTTGTGTGTTTTGTGTGTGTGTGTGTGTGTGTGTGTGTTTGTTGTTGTTGTTCTTCAGTTTAAGGTCTTCCCACTTAAAGTGATTTCAGACGGGTTGTGTAATAGTGTGTGTGTGTGTTGTGTGTGTGTGTGTGTGTGTGTTGTGTGTGTGTGTGCGTGCGTGCGTGCGTGCTGCGTGCGTGCGTGCGTGCGTGCGTGCGTGCGTGCGTGCGTGTGTGTGTGTGTGTGAGCGCACATTCGCGCGCTCCTGTGGTATTTAGATGCATGAGTGTGTGTGCGCGCTTGTGTGTGTGTGTGGTGTGTGTGTGTGTGTGTGTGTGTGTGTGTGTGTGTAAGTAAGTAAGTAATAAGTAAGTAATTTCTTTTTGTGTATGAGGGGTTGTTGAAAGTTATGGACAAATTCCTACTGGACTACGTAATAGATGTGGGCAATATCGAACAAATAAAGCATCATTATTTAAAAATTTGGTAAAGTCGTGCGTCGATCTATTTATGTGTAATATAGAACCAGCTTTGAGCACTGTATTCTTTACCTCTTGGGACAATCTAGTAGGCAGGTTGACTACACTTAGAGTTTTCCCCACACATTGCATGTAACATTTTTCTGTAATTTTGTTCGAAGTGAATTTAAGAATTAAGAAGCCAACCTATGAACCACGCACGCACGCACGCACGCACGCACGCCACACAACACACCACACACCCACACCACACACCCACACACACCCACACCCACACCCACACACATCCACAAAACCACCTCCTTCAGAAATCACATTAAAGTTACTACCTCTCTAAGATGTCGTCTTTTTTCAAATTTGATATCAACTTGAGTTTTGGGGGTATGTCGGGATTTGGCTTGTAACAGTTGTGAATAATATTGCCCATCTGTTCTTCCAAAACCTCTTGAAACTGTTAAAGGATGCTCTAGTAATTAAAGTATAACATTCTGATAGTCTTAACGGAATGTTCAGGAAGTCGTTCCTTCAATGTTGCGACTGCTCTCCGAGCACTTGAACAACTTCTCATTGTTGAAATTCCATTGAGGGCACACCCAACAAAGTCACATTTATTTCTTTTCATCGATATGAGATGTGTCACGTAATTAATTTCTGTAATAGTCTACACAGCGATCTTTGGATTTAGAGACTGTAAAGCAAAAAGGGGCTGACTTTGAATCACTGCACAATAAAAGTAGACAATTTTCCTATGGAAAGACTTTAACACATACTTTACGGGACATTAGAACAGCAACTATTTCTGCAGTTAAATATTGACAAGTGTTTTCCAAGATGATATAATTCCTCCTCCACTTTTAATTTTTGGTAATTATAAAAGCTCTGCTCCTGCTCGTATGGTCATCCAACACTGAAACCAACTGTAAAAATTTGCAGATGATCCATATATTATCTTCCAAATAAAAATTTACATAATTTTTTTAAAAGAAATGGTGGAATCGTTTTTGGTTCAGTCAGTATAGTTTGTGTCATAATTTGCTTTGGTTTGTTCTCCTATTGTGGAATGTGGTGGAGAGGACGGATTGACATCTTTTTTACTTTGTTTATGTTTGTTTTTTTTCAAAGAATATAATGTGTATGACTGAATAGATTTTGCTGATTTTATGTCTTTTTGCTCTTAGCAAAATCTTGTAACTATTAGCGATACTTCATTTGTACAGAAACATTTTGTGAAAGGTTCTTTAAAACAAATTTGGTGGAGGACACTTTTTCGAAACTCGTTCAAGGTAAAAATTCCAATTTCATCGTAAATGTCCAAATGTTGCAGGTACGTGTGTGGGACCTCCAAGAGCAAGTTATATATGCTTTGCAGTCTAACATTGTAACTTATTAAGTAGCTGCAGTGGAGCGCAGACGAATACTTCTTGAGCATAAACAATCTAGACCGTCAACAAGAGCTGAAGACAGGAGTGTTAAACTCTCTTTATCTTGTCCCCATTTTTGTTTGCTATATGATCTTTATGAAATGTTTAAACTTTTTCTTGCTTTATTCAAAATATGACTAATAAGTAGGTTCCATGAAAGGTTTTTGATGTACATAAACTCCTAAGAATTTTAACAGATTTGACGTACTGTAAGACCGATCCAATCAGGGTAATTGTGGAAGTATTTGTCTGGTCAAATCCAGAGTTAAAAAGCATTAGATTTTGTTTTTTTCTGCCGACATTGTCAATCCATTTTTCCAGGAAAGAAACCTACAGATATTGGTTTAATTCATGTTGATATTTGATCTTTATATAAATATAAGAATCCTTAATGGGTTTTTTCTTTCAAGTGACTTACATTCCACAAACATAGTCATTCAACAACTGTACTAAAACTACGTCTTTGATGAGCCTTTGGGGTTATGTCTGCAATTAGGATATTAAAACAGGATGGAGATAATACTGATCCTTGAGGAAGACCCATTTTCCAGTGTTCTAGTGAGGAATTGAATGCTCTATTCTTGATTGAATAAAATTCTACCTTTGAAGGAAAGCTTTGACATAACATACAATAGTTTTACCATTTATACAATAGTTCTCGTTTTTGATACAAAAGACGTTATATGCCGACACTTGTTTCATACGCTTTCTTATGTCAAAGAAAGTTTGCCAAGATTTTTTACGTCTTGCGAATTGCGTTTTAACATGTGTAGTGAGTTCCACTAGCTGTTTCCGTTTCTGATCTGTGCATATTCGAAAACCCGCTAGTTTATTAGGGATAATTTGGAGTTTATTACAAAAGTACAGCATCTGTTTAGACAATTCTTTCATTAGTTTGCATGTCTGCGACGTAAAGGCAATTTGGCACGTTAGCTGTTAATGTTACTTACTTTCGAGGTTTTCCCTCGTTATGTAGAGGAACTATGATAGAATGCTTCCATAATGAAGCACATTGCCATTTTCTCAGCAATTTTTTGAATGAATGACCGAGATAAAGCGTTTAACATTGAGGTGGGACTTGACGTAGCATTTCATTGGAGATACCATCCTAAGGCCGACTGATGAGTTTTTTTTGTTCCAAAGATTAGCAAGAGACATTCTTCTACTTCTTGAACTGTTATGGGAGCATTCAGGATAGTGGTGTTTGTCAAACAGGGTCTGATTGTTCTCGGTGAAGTTTTCTTCTTCTTGCTTCTGGTGCAGTCAATTTTCTGTTAATAAGCTATCTTTGCTGCCATTTTTGGCGATATTGTCAACAAAAGCTTCGGCCTTTTCTAGATTAGCTGGGAAATCCGATTTTGGAGCTTGACAGGAACCTTGGGGCAAGTTTACTTCCATTTTTCATTGTTCCTTAACTTTTCCCCACACTTTTATGAAATCCTTTATGATTGGATATTTCATTATCATACAAACGTTTAGATCCCAATTTGTTGTTTTGCTTGTGCTGTGATTAATTAAATGTAGTTTTGGCACGTTTTTTTCTCAAGAAGCTTTTAGCGCGCGCTCTCCTTACTTCGTAAATATTCCTCTCGTTTGATGTTTTTCATCTTTTCTCTTTTTCACACGACATCATTACCACCAGACACATTACCTGTGTGCTTTTTTGAAAATCTTGATTTAAACAGGTTTTATCATAGGTATTGACTGGATTCGCGCAGAAAGCATAGCATTAACTGAAACCGATCATATAGGAGGCTCAATAGTTTTTCGTATCAAGATATCTTTTTGTGTCGACGAAGAAAGTTTTTAGTAATTCGTGAATTACCCCCATTTATCTAATTTATAATTCATATTTTGGGACTTTTTTTTTCCTTTGTCACATCATTGATTCAAGCCGTGTAGTTTCGAAGGTAGTAATGATTGAATATGATCACTATTTAGTGTGTCATCGAGGGTGTGCCAAGCACAAAGTGGTGCTAGATCTGGAGATACTAAAAGTTAGGATCTATTGCACTTGGCTTGTAGCTTAGGGTTGTCGGAACACGTTTATTCTCCCGTCATTCTATAAGATATAAGGAGGACGAGTCACGAGATTTTCAATAAAACGGTTTCTATTAATCAACTGGCAGAGTCTTTTCCCGAAAAAACGGGAATGAGCATAAAAATCTCCAGTTACAAGATATCCAATTGTTCTCATCTGGTCTTAAATGAAAAGATCGTAACCATTACAGTATTGTGCTCGTTAGGTCCCCGTGGTATATACTGACACTAACAGTTAACACGAAGTTCGTATTTACCTGAACCCGACATGCGCAGGAGTCGGAATCAGGTGACTGATGGAACCGGACTTGCACAGGAGGATAGTTCCACTTCTTCCTTGATGTAAAATGGCCGTGTTGAATTTGTCAATATGTTCCCCCCCCAGTTAACTATTGGGGGGGAAAATAATAGCCGCGAGTTTGTTAATTTGTTTCTATGTGTGTTTAGGTATTGAAGGCCAATACATTATAGTTTTTCCTCTTCAAGTTTTTTGTAGTAATTGGGTCCAGGGAGTTATCAACGATCGACAATTCGCAGCTGAAATACCTTAAAAAAGCGTCTTTTTACATTAGAAATTTGTCACGTATCAACAAACTTATTTGTAATTAGTGCAAACCATATAAAGATAAAGTAAACAACAAATATAGATTATAATGAATTATGCCAATGAAAATTTTTTTGATGATGATTTTGTATGCTACAATTTTGGATGTCAGTGTGAGTTACAGTCACAAGTGTGCTGGTCCTGATTTTTTCAAAGTTCCACTTTCACCAGTCCGCGCCACACGCAGAACCTTTTGCACCAGGTCCAGCTGGGTAAGCACAGGATCCGGGTAGGGCTGGTAGTACCATGGCTGGTGCTTGTGATCGCGGGTTCTTCCTGGTCCGGGTCGCCCACAGAAAGGTCTCTCACTTGACCCCGATGTTTCTGGCCAGGATGCTGGCACCAACTGGTGTGGGGTGACGGGACCGTCACGGAGATCCAGAGCACGTACGCAGGTTATATGCTGAACGAGGCTGATGTCGCTGTCTTCATTTACTCTGTTTCAAGGGCAGTTGAACAATCTCTCTGAATGTCAGTTGAGTATCTGTGCACTGGAGCTATTTGCTAACGATTATTTTGAGACAGGATTTTCCTTTCTTGATGTTCTGATCACTGCACCAATCTTTACTGCAGTCCGTGGGAGAGATGCGACTTGCAACTGAGGGGGGTGGCATTCAACATCCAGCAGTGAATCAGCAGCGCGTCCTGTCATTTATATGCTGATTCAAATTTTTTTTTGGATATCCTTGATTTTGAAAGATTTCCGAGATTCTGCTTGGAATCCAAACGAATATCCCAGTCCTCCTATCATTTGACTTGTTTTGTAACAGATCTGTTCAAAAGCAGGCTGGTACAGATCAAACACAGTTCTTTTGTCATTCTTTTTCTTTTCCTTTCGAAGCAGAATCCCTGATGTTTTGGCTGTCTCCTTGGACGTAATGTTTTTTTTTTTGCGTCACTTCGTTTTTTAGCTGTGTTTCTATTTGTCATTTTATCGGTGTTTTTCCTTATGCCTTTGGGCCTTGTTGTCATTCTTTTTTGCTGAGGGGGGCCACTCTTCTTTCTGCTGCCCGCGGGCGATGGTACTTGCCCCCGACTGACTGCTGCAGCATAAGATTTTTATAAATTGGCTGTTCGCAGTCAGAGTGGCAACGTCTAGACCCATTGTTGACATTTGTTTCTTCGTTATGATCAGGTCAATTTTTCTTTTGGTTTGTAAAGTTTTCAATAAAGTTAAAACTCGATTGCACAATTTTCATTAACTGTTTCAGGTCAGTAAACAGACTACTTAACATGTTTTCGCTAGACCCCGCGGCAAGCAGGCCTGTGACTAGAAGATTGAATCATTCCACAGGTCGTTTGGGCCCAAGGGAACACAACGTCCTCAGCTCTCGGTTTTCGTTCTCTCTTGTTGGCTGATTTGTTCTCTTTCTTTGATCGCTGTTGTCCAAAATCAAAGTGGTCAACGCTGAAGGACTTCGCGGTCCAGGTCTGTTTTGGAGAACCTGGTCATTTTCCCAGGAACTTAAGCAAAATACTCACAGGCGTGTTTGCTTAGCTTGTTACATATACCGCCATCTGTGTGTGTGTGTGGTGTGTGTGTGTGTTTGTGTGTGTGTGTGTGTGTGCGCGCAAAGAAAGAGAGAAAGAGAGGCAAATAGAACCACCGCAACTCACCTACGCTCACAACTCTATACTCTCAGTGCAGCGCGCACACACATAGACCACACTCGCGCGCGCGCGCCTGCAGCGCACACACACAACGACACACACACACACACACACACACACAACACACACACAACACACACATCCTATAAAGTACAAAAGCTCAGAAGTGACTAGGACTGAGAAAGGATAAGTTTTCTATGCCTTGAATGGTTTGTTAAATCAGTATTAGTATTTGTTAATTTTTTTTCTTTTGGTTCCTTTAAAACTTACTTGAAAGATTTAAGTGTTTTGTAATTTACCATTATTATTCATATAACACTCATATAAGCACACACATATACACACACACATACTTAACGCACTCCAACATGTATACACACACGCGCGCGCACACACATGCACACATACATGTGCGTGCACGAAGCATACATATGCTCTTTCTTTTCCCTTTCAGTCTCTTTTCAGCACGATTTAAAAAAAAAAAATCATCTAATATCAACGATTATATGGAAAGACGATAAATGAATATCACACACACACTCACGCACACACACACACACACACACACACACACACACACACACACACACACACCTGCATAGAATCCCAGAGAGAGAAAGAAGAAGATTACCAAACCAACCAATCAAGCCTGAACGCAAAAAAAAACCCCCCCAAAAACGTTTCACATCACTTTTCAACCATCGTGGACAACTGAAATAACACAGCATTCACACTCAGAACTCCTCCAAGGAAGAATAAACCCAGACACTCTTTGAACCCGTCGGTATCGAATTCTACCGCAGACAGAGAAATTGTAACTCTCAGTTTGCCGTTGTGCCGGTTTTGTTCGTGAACCTGAATCTCTGCGACGGGTCATTTGTGCCAAATGATTGTGTAACTGTTTAGGCGTTGGCGCAACCCCAGGTCTCTACTAGCCATTTCGCCCCCGTTCACTGGCACCATTTTTTTTACTTTGTTAGAGGAGGAGAGAAGAGATAGAGAGAGAGAGGAGAGAAGAGAGAGCAGAGAGAGAGAGCGAGTATAAAAGTATATTTACCGAGTTGCGCAAGGAAAAAGGGAGGGGGGGGGGGAGGGAGAGTGAAGGAAGTATTATTAAAAAGCATAGGTTGGAATGGAAGAAAGGAGGGGAGTAAGGGGGGAGAGAGAAAGAGAGAGAGAGAGAGAGAGAGGATAGAAAGGAGGTGGGGGGAGATACAGAGAGAGAAAGATGGGAAAGAGGGAGGGGGGAGGCAAAGAGAGAGAGAGAGGAGAGAAAGAGAGAGAGAGAGAGAGAGAGGAGGGGGGGGGGGAGGAAGAATAGGAGGAATGGATGGAGAGAAAGAAAAGATTGGAGGGGTAGGTGTAAAACTGAACTGTTGACATGGGGCCAGAGAGACGCGAACATCAACTGCAGGGAGACAGAAGGTGAAGGGGGAAGCAGCGACCCTAGGAAACATTTCATACAGGGGTCAGCAAAAGAATCCGCTGAAGAAGAATATTATAGTCTCGTTCTTTTCGTGGCTTGACTCCCTTCAATTTTGGAGCCTGAAGGGCAGAAAAGCATTTGATGCACTCCGAACATGGGTTGAAGAAGTTGATTGGGAATGTTTCACGTATAGCACTTTGTGTGTGTGAGTGTCTGTGTGTGTGGGGGTTGTGTGTGTTGTGTGTGTGTTGTTGTGTGTGTGTGTGTGTGTGAGTGTGTGTTTGGATTTGAGATGCAGATATCCTGGACTTACTTTTATTGTTTTAATCTTTTATTAATTGGATTTTTATTTTATGTGTTTTTCTTTTTTAAAAACAAGAGCTTTGATATACTATCTCTCAAAATGTCCTATTCCCTTCCATCTCTCTGAGTCTGTGCCGGTGTGGTTCCCTGTTCTTTCTGTCTTGTCTCCTCTGTTCTCTCTCTCTCACTCTCTCTTCTCACTCTCTCTTCCTCTCTCCTCCCTCTCTCCTCCTTCTCTCTCTCTCTCTCTCCCTCCCCCCTCCTTTCGCTCTCTCTTCTGGCCTTCCATTCTCACCCCCTCCTCCCCTCTTTCTCTGTTCATTGTACAGTTGAACGTCTGATTGAACATTTCTTGTGGAAATCCTTAAAAATATGTCTTCAGTGGCAGTCCGCTGTTGGGCAGGTAATCTGAATTGACAAAAGAAAAAGAGAGAACAAAATATGTTCCAGAAAAACATGTCTTTAAATTGAAATGAAACATTCTAATGAAGGTTGTCCTTCTTTGTGAGATCAAACAACCCTAGTAAGACTTGATACCATGTCTCTGTTCTGTTGGTGTTAGTGTCAATCTGTCGAAGGTTAATACATAGATACGCATTAAAAATGTGAACAGGATGGTTAAGTTTTGAAAAAGTTTTGTTGTTGTTGTTGTTGCTTTTCTTACCCTACCCTTCTGCGGCATCATTCCTGTCACTCTCTCTGCTTGCCCCATACATACCATGTGCAGATTGTTCTGTGTAACCTTAGCACGTCCAGAAACTGGGAGCAGCCAGTCAGTCAATATAATAATAACATCTTTTTTGCAGCGACTCCTCAGAAGAGAGAAAAAGCTGCTGCGTGATTCTGATCCAACATTACGCCAATATCGCCCACTCCTAAACTGCCACTGACAAGGCAATAACAACAGCATTTTAAAGAAAATGAGGGGGATTATTGATAACCAGACAGTAGGCGGTGGCATTGATCGAGCAGTAATTTTAGAAAACCAGCCTCTGGAAACTCTTTGAAGGCAAACGGGTCAAACTACAGCCTGAATGTAGCGGTAATGAAAGGAAAACACTAGCAAATGCAGAAGTCCACTTTCCTGCCTGCCAACATCCAGTCAAATGGAGAACTTAATTGTTAACACACACCGTGCCAAATATCTGTTGTAATTTTCCGTGATGGTCCCCTGAACCTTTAAAAACTTACAAACCCCAGGTGATTACTAGTAAACACAAACCCTGAACACATATTTGTCATAGTCGTGCCAGCCAGTATGAGAGCGTCCCCCTTATGGAGGGAGGTGCCACCACGGCCATTTCCAACAGTTGATCATGACTTGAGGGGGAGGAAACACATACAGCCGGGAGGTAGGGGAGGAGAGCATGAGCTGTTGTCATCATGAGAACAGGATGCAAGAAAGAAGGCCACGGGATTTGAAGCCCTTTAGGGTTTTTTTTAATTTGGTGTGATGAACTGGTCAGAGTGAATTCAGATGATGCCTTTAGTGTTCCACTCTGACTGGACCCAACTGTATGCTTCGGTGGTGCGTTAGAGTTCAATCTGACTGGACCATACTGTAAGCTTCTGGGTGTGCTTTAGAGTTCCACTCCTGACTGAACCATACTGTATTCTTCTTGGTGTGGCATTAGAGTTTCCACTCTGTGCTGGACCATACAGTAAAGCTTCTGGGTGTGCATTAGAGTTCCACTCTGACTGGACCTCATACTGTATCTTCTGGGTGTGGTGCATAAGAGTTCCCTTCAGTCCTGGACCAGACTGTACGCCTTCTGGTGTTGCAATTAGACTTCCATTCCTGTCTGGACCATACTGTATGCTTTCGGGTGTGCAATTAGAGTTCCATTCTGTCTGGACCGATACTGTAAGCTTCTGGGTGTGCGTTGAGTTCCATTGTGACTCTGGGCCATACTCCCGGTGCTTCCTGGGTAAGGTCTGGGGGTGTTCGTTAGAGTTTCCATTTTGACTCTGTGCTCCTTTGAAAATGCCATTTGGTGTCAACTCAGCTAGACAGATAACGACACCTGTATTGTTGGTCAGGAAATTGTGAAGCAGCACCCACAGAAACGCATGCCTCCGTGGTTGAACCAGGACCGATGGTGGGTCCCAGTCATACTATCAAGTGAGATCGTAGCATTCTCAAACCCTGGTTAGATCACAGAGGTGGGCAGCTGTGCTGTAACTGGTCCCACTGTTGAATGGCTCCGGCGATGCCAGTCGAACGGCATGGTTCTTCCAGCCTGACAAGTTCACTGACGCTAACACCACTGGCAACCATGTTGGTGAGGGTACTTTGGACTGAAAAGGCTTTTTTTTTTTTTACTCTGTTGTGTGATGAAAGGCTTTTTTTTTTTACTTGGATTGTGATGAAGGCTTTTTTTTTTTCTCTTGGTTGTAATGAAAGGCATTTTTTTCTCTTGTTTGGTGATGAAAGTGGCATTTTTTTGTTACATGTTTGTGATGAAAGGCATTTTTCCCCCTTGGTTGTTTTCTTTCTTCTTTCTGCGTACGCAGCTGAGACCCTGCGGAACACTGCCTGTAAAGACCAGGCATTGGAGTTTTGTGGTGTAAGTTACCCCGTTTTTTATCCCGCCAGTTTCAGCAGCCTTACTCCATCTTCGGGAAGTGTCATGCTATGTGTCCCGTGTCATCCATACCAACGGCCCAAACTGGCCTTCTCTTTCCGAAAAGTTGGTGAATGGATTTTACGTGAGTGCAAGATTATGTGCGTGCGTTCACACACGGAACCTTCGGTTAAAAAAAAATAAAGTCACATTTCGAAGGACTGTATGGGGAATGGAGTCAGAACCAATGTAAACCATCCGAGGGACAATCCCCCCTGTACAAAATCGAACCCGCAACCCCAGGATCCACACGAGTCCGGCGCTCTAAAAACCAACTGAGCTAATCCTCCCCCCCCCCCCCCCCCCCCCCCCCCCCCCCCCCTGGTTGTGATGAAAGGCATTTTTTTTTTAAGACTTTGTGCTTATCCAATTTAGAAATGTTTGTATAAGGTGAAAAGTAATGTGCTGGTGTGACAAAAACAGAGAAATCCGACTGTTACAGTTAGTTCTCATGACTTATTTGTTGTTCTACAGATTTACAGTAACTTGTTGTGTGTGTGTGTGTGTGTGGTGTGTGTGGTGTGTGTGTTGTTTTTTTTTACAGCCACCATGTTTCTCAACACTCTCACCCCCAAGTTCTATGTGGCTCGACAAGCACCTCCTCTCTCATCTCAGGACTTATTCTGTAAGTGTGTGTGGTGTGTGTGTGTGTGTTGTGTGTGTGTGTGTGTGTGTTGGGTGGTGGTGTGTATGTGCTGCGCGTGTGAGTAATGCGCTTGTGTGTGTGTGTGAAGTGTGTGCGTGCGCACTCGTGCGTGCGCGTGCATACATGTAAATTCACACCCTTTTCTCGTCTCTTTCTGTCACTGATCTCTCTCCTCACTTCCACTCTCTTCCTTTCCGTCCTTTCCACCCCCACACTCCACCCACCTAATTATGTCTGTTTCTCCTCTTCCTTCTCATTGTTTCTGTTTTTCAACTTTTATCATTCTGTGGAATTTTGTGACTAATCTTAATAGTTTTCCACCAATCCAGATATGTGCCTGAGAAAGTTTAAAAAGGAAAGAGAACATATCATTAGAATAGTGTATAACATTATCTCAGTTTTCATTCTCCAGCTGTGGCAGTAGCATAAGATGCCATCATTACAAAGTTGGCAAAAACTCGCTAAACAGCCTACAGCAGATGTTTTCAAAAAAGAAACTTCTCAGATGATTGTTATGGCCCTGAAGTTCTGACTTTCTAGAGAGTCCAAGCTGATCCAGGTTATACTCCATAGATGCCCTGCTACTTCCAAATGTTTTTCCCCCTAGCATCTGCTGGGATTCAGCCCACTACTAGACAGGTGGGTGGTCTCAAGGTTTGCATGATTTTAGACAGACGTCTAACCCCCCATGGGTCACTTGTACTTAGTGAGGTGAAAATTTAACTTTATTATGAAGTTCATTTATATCCCTTTCAGTCAGATTTCAGCACCTCTGCCATTGTCCTTCTGGATTCTTGTCCTGTTTTTTACCACAAGTCTTTGTGCGGTGTTTCGATGCCATAGGCTAATGAGCCCTACAACAGTACAAGACCTCATGCACCCTACCAGTATGGCAAGGACTATGGAAGCCGAGGTTTCCCTCAAGCTTCTTAGCTGACTGGCATAACATGTTCATTCTGGTAGATGTGAGCTTGCCCATTCTTCTTTCCATATGGTAGTCAATCAGAGTCACTTGCTTGGGGGATGCAGAGTCAGGAGGCAGTCCCTCAGGTCTCATGCTATTTCATTCGATCATCTAAGGACGGTCTATTTCCTGTTTCTGGAAAGGTCTGTGCACTTCCCCCAGACATCGCTTATCCTTTCAAAGGTGAAGAAGCTCCGTGGTGCATTCCATGTCATGTGCCAACCCTCCCCCCCACAGTGAAAACATATTCTTTTACATGTTGGGACTTGCAACTGTGATACATACACACATTACAGCAGACACCATGAATCCCGTTCAGAGATCCCCCTGACGTGATCTTTGGAGTTTCTGTGAAAAGATTAACATTTTTCATCTGATCAAGATTTTACAGAGGAAAGACTTTTAACGAAGTTTCTGGTATGCTTTTACAAGATGTATTTTAAAGAGAGTGTGAAATTTTTTTTTGTCTTTTTGTTTTGTTTTGTATTGTTAATGACTTGTGAGTCGATTTTAAACTGGTGCGTTGATTTAAAACCTGTGCCTTGATTTTCAACGTGGTGATGCCCTGTATATGGCCCTTTGCGGCAGTATCCAGAAACCATGATTGGGGCCTCCTTCTGTGTAGAATGCATTGCTGAAGCTTCTGGTGGGTCAGAGCGTATCCCACTGGCAGTGCTAACTATACTGTGCAATCCCCTTAAAAAAAACCCGGGCTTTAATTGTGTCTCTGAGTGTATCCTCCACGGGTTAGTTCTGCTTTGCATGAACTCAGGACAGGGCAGCAAACACAGGGACAACTGACTTCCCCCATTTTTCCCAGGTTTAGTTCAAGGGCAGAGGTCACATTATGCAGACCTGGGGATGAAACTGTACTTTTTAATGTAGGTTAACATTCCACTGTCAAACCAATTGGCGTCCAACTGAGAGACAAGTGGGAATGATTGTTCCTTCGTTTCATTCATTGTCTTTCAGTGGTCTTTGACTTTGCTGAAGAAGACTCAAAAGGTCGACACGCTTCACGTTTTGGTTTGTGGTTTGTCTCTTTTTTTCATGCTACATGTAAATCTTCTTTCCACGTTGTTTTTTTTTTTTTTCTTTATTTTTTTCTGTCTTAATGTTTGAAGTTCATGTCCCAAATCACCATATTTTTTTCATTCCGTGTTACCATCTTTAGATGCTGAATTTAAATTAAGAAAAACTGACAGAAAGAATGCATTTGGTTTTTTAACGGATCCATGAGTTGTGAAGTGAAAACATTATTTCCTGCGTATGTGCTGGCATTCTTGCTTTCATTTTGCACAGGCTTAGTGCGCTTTCCTGCACATAACCCCTTCAATCCAGTGTTTGAATCGCTTCCTGAAAATTGACAGCTAAGCAATACTTGGTATCTAACTTTTATTGTCATAGTTTGGAACAAACCAGGGAAACCAAACTAAGAGAAGGAAAGAAGACACTAAGCCACCAAAAAAAAAAAAATATGTGCTGATTGTTTGAAGCTAATAAAGTTAAAAGCTGTTTAATGTTCCAAATGTTTTCATCTGGATTAAAAACTGGATGGGCAAACGAAGCCGGCATTATCGAGAGATGTTTGTCAGCTCAAGACGGTATGCAGTCATTTACAAACTTGCCCAGAAAATTATTAGAGAATAAAGGAGGAATCACCGGGAACACAGCCCACGAAAAAGTGGTCGACAACCTTACGGTGCAGAAGCATGTTTAAATGTTATGCGCGCCTGGCTTGATAAAATACATTTTTTCCGAGATTGCTTCAATGTATTTGGATCATTTGTGAAGAAGAAGAAGAAAACCTCAGCTGAAACACCAATAAGCAAACAACAGATTGTAAGGAAAATAAGGGATTCTTGGTGTACAGACAGCGGTCTAACACGATTGCCGACTGCCTGACAAGCTTATTACCATGATTAACTATGGACAAGCTCGTGTTTGTGTATGATGGGTGGTGGGGGAGAAGAGGAGAGAGAGGGGAGTGGTGTGCTGATAGGAGAAAGGGGAGAATGAGGGAGAAAAAAT
Organism: Conus ventricosus; assembly: GCA_018398815.1. Lineage (NCBI taxonomy): Eukaryota > Metazoa > Mollusca > Gastropoda > Neogastropoda > Conidae > Conus > Conus ventricosus. The sequence goes on along the minus strand of JAFLJL010005712.1, from coordinate 9,902 downwards.
GGAAGCAGGGAACTGTGGTACTACGCACACCCCTTCCAAGCCCAACTCACCTCACCATTTTCCTCTCTCTGGCTTACAGCTCACACACCCAAGTCACACCCAACACACACACACACACACACCTACACACACCCCCACACCCCCCCCCCCCCCCCCCCCGCACAACACACACACACACACACCTAAATGCCGTGTGAGTTGATTTTAACGTGGTGAAAGCCCTGATGTGGGCCCTTTGCGGTCGGCTGGGCTATAAGCAACATTATCTTTATCTTATCTTACACACACACTACACACACCTACACACACACACACACACCCACACCACACACACACACACACCCACCAACACACACACACACACATGCACACTCTCTCTTCCCTTCTCTTCTCCACCTATCTCTCTTTCCTATCATGCACACAACACACACTCTCTCACTCTCTGTCTGTCTGCTGACTCTTTTTCTTTCTCTCTCCTTTCTCTGTCTCACACACAACACACACACACACAACACACACACACACACACACGACACACACACACCCACACCCTCTCACACACACCACACACACACCCACACAGCACACAGCCACACAACACACACACACACACACAGATACACACAAATGCAGTTCCACACCACATACACATTAAACACACACGCCACACACACACGTATACACATACATCATCTCTAACGCTCCGCTCTCTCTTTTCACATACATCACACACACAACACTCACACAACAACGCATAGCTGCATGCCATGGACGCAACACACCACACTGACCCACACACAACACACACACACACACACACACACACACACACCCACACACACACACACAATGTCACACACATACATTGTCACACACACTGTCACTTACACACACACGCACACTAGCACGAAACGCACGCACGCCACGCACGCACCTCACTCACCGCCTGCACGCACCGCACACCTTGCCACACACACTCACACATGCACACAAGCAACTCACACACACACAAACACACACACACCCACACACACACACACACACACACACGCACACACCACACACACACACACATGCACACACACATACACCACACACATGTGTAACACACATACACACATCACTCACATACACATATGCTCTTGCCTCCTCTCTCTCTCTCCTCTCTCTCTCTCAGGAACACACACACACACACAACATGCCATGTTGTGCACAAATAACATTGCATGCACGCTGCATGCGTGCACCACACAGCAACACACACACACACACAAACACACACACTCACACACAGACACACACACACACACCCACACACACAACCACTCACACACACTACCACGGCACGCCAGGCAGGCACGCAGGCCACGCAGGCACGCAGGCAACCTGCGTGGTGTGCGGCGCGCGCGCGCGCGCACCCACACACACACACACACACACACACACACATGACACACAGACACAGCACACACACACACACCCACACACACACATAGCCCCTGAAGTGGCCCTTTGCGGTCGGCTGGGCTATAAGCAACATTATTCTTTCACACACACACACACACACACACACACACCACACACACACACACACACACACAGAGAGAAACACATCACACATACACACAACACACACACACCACAACACACACCACACGCACCCGCGCACAATGAACACAGAACACAGACAACAGACACACAGACACCCACACACACAACACACACATCACACACACACACGTCTCACTCTCTCTCTCTCCTCATCACTCTCTCATTCTCTTCCTCTCTCTCTCTCTCTCACACACAAATCACCCCCATGTAACGTCCAAGGTCTGTGTTTCAACCCAGCTTTTCTTTGATTTTTTTTGCTTCTTTCTGGCCACTGTCTTTACCATCACGGCTGGCTGCTGCTACTTTGTATGCCTTCCTGGGCCTCCCGGTTTTGCGTTTTGCTTTTGGAGGAACCCACTTGCTGTGTCGTTACTAATGAGGTCCCGCAAATGCAGGGATCAGATGGAAGATGGGAGACAGCAAGTGTCTTTTAATTTAGAGCCCTTGAGTGATGTTGGAGTGGGCATGGACCACTGGAAAATGACTGTAGGAGAGAGCGAAAATGACTTGTTGCCCAGTTTCCCTGTTTCTTTCATTTCCAAGCCACCCCACTGCAATTTTTTTCCCCCTGCTAGTTGGTTGATGGTCTGGTTGTTGTTAGGTTAGAGGTTGATGATGTCAGCCAAGCCGAAGATAGGAAGGCATTTGTTTTGTGTGGTGTTTTTTTTCTTAGAAATTTGATTTTTTTTTTTTTTTTTCATTGAAGATGGTGAGAAATGTGGACTTGGTGTTAGAGACAGAGAGGAGAGGGGAGTGGGCTGGAAGGAGGTGAGGGAAGAAAGGTGGAGGGAGGGGAAAGAGAGAGAGAGAGAGAGAGGAGAGAGAGAGAGAGAGAGAGAGAGAGAGGAGAGAGAGAAGAGTCAGACAAGGCCTGCAGAACAGCAGGCCAGGCAGGCAGGCAGGCAGGCAGGCAGGCAGTCAGGCAGCAGGCAGGAGGCAGGCAGGCAGGACAGCATCAGGCATGCAGGCCGGCAGGCAGGCAAGAGAGAGAGAGAAGAAGAGAGAGAGAGAGCAGAGAGAGAGAGAGGCAGGCAGGGGCAGAGCACAGAGAAAGTGTGTATGTGTGTGTGTGTGTGTGTGTGTGGTGGTGTGAGTGTGTGGAGCCAGCCTATGCATGCTGAGAATGAAGTGCAAATGATTTCAGGAAAGAAAATAAGTGGAATTTTTCACCTGGAAGATTGAACGTATCAGTGGCAGTCAGTGCTGTTCAGTGTGGAAGAGGTTTAGTCGTGGTTTTCTTTTCACCTTCCCATAAATTCCTGGTTTTTCTACAACAGTAGTAGGTACAGTTTATTTTAGGGTGAAATAAGCTTGACTGTGTTTTATTAAGATAAGATAAGATAATGTTGCTTATAGCCCAGTCGAACGGGGGGGGGGGGGTGGGGGGGGGGGGGGGTGGGGGGGGGGGGGGGGGGAAAACCTCTCATCAGGCTGCTGTATTTTTATAAAACATTGAAAATTATAAGAATATTCATACAAACATGTGATGATCTAAATGAATGTAATAGGCAGCTTTCGTTTGTTTACTGGCAGTATAGTATTGATTTGTTCAGGTTTCCCCCCCATCAGTTTTATTTGTCTGTACTTGCTTTCTGTTTGAAACATTTGTATACAGGATGCTAGCCTAACAAAATAAATGTGTTCTTTTTTTCTCTCCTCTCTCTCTCATCACTCTCTATCCCTTCTCTCTCTTCTGCTCTCTCTCTCTCTCTCTCTCTCATCTGTCTGTCCGTCTGTCAACTCTTTCTCTCTCTGTCCCTCTCTCTCTCTCCCTTCTCTGTGTCCACTCTCCTTCTTCTCTCTCTCCGTCCTCTCGTCTCTCTCTCACTCTCACACTCTCTCTCTCTCATCCTCTTTCTCTCCTCCCCCTCTCCCCCCCCTCTCTCTCTCCACTCTCATCTCTCCTCCTTCTCTCTCTCTCTCTCTCTCTCCCTCTTTCTTCTCTCTCATCTTCTCTCTCCACCTCTCTCTCTCACTCTCTCTCGACTCTCTCCTCACTCTCTATCTCTGTCTTTGTCTCTTTTGTGGAAAGCGATTTTTGTTGCATGAAGAAAACAAGCTCTGTGTGTGTGTGTGTGTGTGTTGTGTGTGGAGGTGTGTGTGTGTGTGTGTGAGTCATGCATGTGTGTGCTTGATCTTGTGAGTAATTCTTTTATCATCGCAAACATAATGGTAATTAACCTTTTGTTCTTTATGATTAATCAAGTAATACATAAATTTCCATCTGGCTTTTTTTGCTATGTCATCAGATCTTTGAATAGGGGGTACTGTCAAGAAGTACGGCACGTCATTCATCGAACAAGTGTCACTGAACCATAACTCCCCTCTGCTTGGGGGGAGGTGAGGGGGGTCCAGAGGTCCCAACGGAAACGTACCCCCCGCACCTCTGTCAGCAACACATCCCCCCAGAGTCTATCGAATCTCCACCAACCAGCAGTCGTCGGTTCCAGGTGATTGGGGTTAGTGTGTGTGCATGTTTTTGTGCGCTGCTTTCTTTGCTTTTTTTTTGCTCGCTTATTTTAAGTGCATTGCGTTCGTTACTGTTTTTTGTTTTTTGGTTTTTTTTGCTTTGCGCAGTTGAAGCACTGTGGTGCAGAGGTATCATTTTTGCTGCTGTTAGTCCATTGTCTGCGAGGTAACTCGAGAGATTTGGGACAGGTCTTTAAAGCCTAATTGCAGTTTTTTATTTGTAGTGTCAGTCCCTCTGCAACGGATTACATGTTTGAGACTTCTAATTTCCAACACTTAATGAAATTCTGAAGGAAAAAGGGGTTCAAAGCTCTCTGTGTAAACTTAAAGCCGTTCAGCAAGAAGCAGCAAAAACATTGAGTTGGTCTGAGGGGATGTAAACTTACATTAATGAATGGAAATTGTTTACATACACCGCTAATTTCAACCCTTTTGCTGCCTCAGTGTACTGATAATATTATGCATCCAGCAGGGTATCCCTACTTCTCCGAACCAACCACGTAAAATATTTTGGCAGAAGGTGAAATTCTTTTCGGTTGAAACAAAGGGGTACTGGTCATGTGTCTGGTATGTTAGCAGACAACACAGATCATCCCAAACTCTAGTGTAAACTTCTTTGTGTAGTCGCCAATTCGTCTACCCTGGCAGAAAGCAAAATAATGCCATGCACACACATCATCGGCAAGATGCTTGCAAAAGAATGACAAAACTGTATACGAACAAAATTAATGATCCTGGTAAATAGTGGGATCACAAAGTGATGATGCACCATTCATGGCTCAGAATTTTGTTCTTCAATATTTGTCATTAACAGTGCATGTATAGTCCTATCCTTGGTTATGGATCAGGCCCCTATAGCACTTTACAATCCACTCTCCTCATTGACTAGCGGCTTCCTGCCTGGGTAAGCCAACTGACTAAGCTGTCTACTGGTGCTAACATTCAGTCGTGGTGCCCCGCATCATTCAGTCTGTCAGTCACTCGGTTTTTTTCACTTTATGTTTTCCGTCTTTTCAGTGCAAGCTATTTTTCTGCATGTATGGGGTACCAAAAGGCCAAAATAGGGCCGTCTCCTCCAAAATTAGTAATGGATTATATGTGTGTGTAAGATGTTATGCTTGCCATCCTCCCCGCTCGGCCCCACACATGGAACCTGTGGATTATAAGTCTCATTCGAAGGACTTTTTGGGAAATGGGAGTCCGAAATCAGTGCTAATCTCCAATGGACAAAAATTCCCTTATCATAACAGTTCAGTAGAGATTCGAACTTGCAATCCCAGATCACCACGGATCCACGAGTCTGGTGCTCCTCCGATTGAGCTAATCTGGTCCCCTAAAGAGCTATCCCAACCCCATGCACCATTTGGAAGCAAGATTTCAAATTTTTCTATGGGAGGGGAAGCATGTCAGGTTCAGATCTCTCCCAATAATTTATAAACGATTTTTGTTTTTCCTTGCTAGTAGGGAGCCTTGTTTCGCAGTGCCAAGCTGTTATTAAACATTCTTCATAAATGGCCTCTGACTTCATCGTATTTGAAGCGAATCCCCACATGCCTTTGAATAAATAAAAAAAAATTGCTGTAGTTGATGAGGCTATTCTCTTTCTTCCCACATTTTCAAAGACGCATCCTGTCTGCCGCAGCCTTGTTGAATTAGGACTGACATGGTGCAGTGGATGCAGAGCCTGGCTGCGTTGGCAGTGAACGGATTCTGTCTGTCATTGCTGCTTTCGGTTCATATATGCCCGTTTTGGTTTTTGGTAGGTAAACAGGTTCCTAGCTTTGTTTGTTTTGGTTTTTGTCTTTAGGCTAAGAAACTGGATTTTAGATGTTAGTTCCATGATGTTGACAGTACTTGGTGTCCTGGAGAAAGGCAATTTTCGTGTTACTGCTGCTGTTGCTATTGGCGTCAAAGTCCTGTGTGTTTCCGTTGCCTTGTTGCTTATGATTGGTTTGTCAGCCCTGACGGTGGAAGCAGTTGTGATAAGGCAGGGATGATAACAGTTGGGATTGACTGGGATCCAGATTTTGGCTTCCGATTGTGTCAGGAAGCCACCAGCCATGCGTACTCCCATTTGTACACAGATCCAAATGGGTCATGCTGGTGTGCATTAGATATTGAAGAACTGAAAGGGTGTAACCATATGAAATGCAGTTAGAATCCCCAAACGCAGGCCACCGGCAAAGCCAGCTCAGGTCAGTATCCAACGCAGCCCCACTGTTGTGACTCATTGTCTGTTCCACTTCCCATAAACCCTCTTCCCTCTCCTGTCTCCCTGGTCAGACGTCTGGATCCTCACCCTGTTCCTTTTAAAAACGAAAGGAGGTAGAAGAGTTTTGCATGCAGAGATGTGTATCATAATGGAGCTCCTCTTCTATCAGTCACCCTCGCAACACCACATGCGTCTGCATGTGCACCACACACACACACACACCCACCACAACACACACCCCACACACACACAACACACACACATTCAACACACATACTCACTTCCATACACAAACGCAATGTAAACATGCACACACATCACGCATGCACGCATGCATGCATGCACATGCAAGACGCACGCACCGCACGCACACACACACATATTCACACATATACACACACTCACACACATAACACTCACCCACCACGCACACCACGCACGCACCACGCCACGCAATAACGCACGCACGCCCCGCAACACACACACATATTCACACATACACACACACTCACATGCATACACTCACACACAACCCACACACACACCCACACACACCCACACAACACACACACACACACACACACACACACACACACACACATGACACACACACACGTCACACCCACCACACACACACACACACGACACGACACTCGTGCACATACCTAACACACGCTCGCACTGTACGCACAATAATCTTCTAAGGAATTTTTTCACCAATGTGTGTCATTGAATGAGTGAAATTGAGCCACACAACCACTCAGCCATCCCGCAGTTATAATTTCACGTTTTGCAGACTGCAAAGTTATGAGGAATCCGCTGAATTAGTACCGTGGGGGCGGAGTACCACGTTTAAGCTGGGCCACTTGCTGAGCCGCTGGACAAACTATGACATAGAATCTCTCAGCGCCGTACCATCAGACCTACTTCACAGTGAGGCAGACGCTGCAAACCAGAGTATGAAAGTAAGGGCCCCCTGTTTTTTGTGTGCTCTCATTTGTTATGTTCTCATCTACTTTGGCGCCCGTCTACTTTCTAGCATTTCTCCCTCGCTCTGCTCAATCTAGCTCCTCCAAGACAGTCCACAGTCACACAGGTTGGTTATGTCTTGCCTCTGCACATTCTTTCCACAGTGAGCATGTAATAGCAGGCTTTCAAAATGTGGACTCCTCAAGGAAGCTTTCACTAACGCTGAGATCCAGTTTCAATCACGTGTACTCTTGGCGTCAGTTTCTGATCGAACATATGTGGTACTGTTAAGGTGGTACTGTTACTGTTGCTTAGTTGTGAAATGGACTGCTAGAACAACGTGGTACTATCAGTTAGTACTGTTACTGTTGCCTAAGTGGTGAAGCCCGCCATAGTGATCCGCTGGGGACATCCATTCAGCAGCAGAGTCCCCAAGAACATGCAGGCCACTGAAGACTTGACAAACCGCAGATGATGGGTGTGGAGTGGAAACTAAAACAGAAGTTAACATGAGAGCAGCGCTCAAAAGGCCTTCATGTGGAAAGTGATTTTTTTTTTTTAAATGGAGTTTCATGTTTTGTCCTGAGACCTTCATGGCAGGGGCTGAACCCAACGGTTAATTTCATGTTAGGTCCTGATAGCATCAAGCAGGCTTGAGAGATACATCTACCTGCAGTGTTTAGATAGGAAATTTTTGTGAATACTTTCATCGCATCCCAAGACACTGACGATCACTCCAGGGGATGGAATGTTTTATGCAGTTTTTTAGTATAGAATAGTGGCAAGTGACATGAAGAGTTTATAGTATCATTTGAAATTATTGTCATCTTGATTACGATCAGGAAAAATGTGTGTGGTGTGTGAGTGTGTGTGTGTGGTGTGTGTGTGTGTGGTGTGTGTGTGTGTGAGTGCATAACTGTATGATGTCTGTGTGTGAGGTGTTTGCAATGTGTTGTCCCCTGCATGGTGAGAGTGGTGTGTTGTTGCATGTGTTGTGTGGTGTGAGATAGGCGAGTGTTTGGTGAGTGTGTGTGTGTGTGAGCAGCATGTGTGTGTGTGTGTGATAGTTAGTGTGTGTGTGTGTGTTGTGTGGGTACCAGTACATGCAGAAGGCTTATGGAGGGAGCGAAATCCCAGGCACGCATCAGGCAGCACACATGACGCACTGGAAAAGAATTCTGAGTAAGTGTCTAAACATGAGTTGCCTTGTGGGGATTTTGGTTCCTACTCTGCACTTCCAGTTGTATTTGTTGTAAAAATCGTGAATATTTTTTTTTTACTAGTTTGAAATATTTTATATATTTTTTTTATGGATACACCCTTCACTTCTTTTATGGACATGTGTACATCATCTTAAAGAAGATTCCAGTCGGTTTTGCTTGTTAAAATTGCATCTACAAAATGCCTGTTTTCTTTGCATCTAGAGAACATACAATTATGCCAAAGTATATTCAAACCTGAATAATGGTTCAGATACGAAAAAGGCATAGGTTAAAGATCCCCATAATCGGAGATGGTCCCAGTCTTTCAGCTGCAGATCTGACTGTTTTGAATTTAAAAAACCGCTTGTGGGCTTGAAAACCATCACTGCCCACTAAGCAGAAAATGGGGTGCCAAATTCAGTTCATGGAATGTTAAGGTGGTGACAGGAGTACTGTGCCCTAGACTAGTGAACGCCCAAAAAGTTCAAATTTTCACTGCCCGTTGGCCACTAAGCTGTGGAGCTTTAACCTTTTTAACCTAAAGTCAGTCTTAACCAGTTGTTATTTCTCTCCTGTTCGTTGGTGTACTGTCTGTGCGCTTCAAAGTGTTTTGAGCATACACGGGCATTTAAAAAAAATTGAACTAGAAACACAAACTAGCAGTTTGTACATGTTATTTCTTGACAGTAATTATGGTCCATGAGTTAACATGATTCTTTGTTTAGCTCAACGGTCTTTTCACGTGTTATGCTTTGTTCCCTACTCTGTTCGCTTTTGAGTGGACCCCACTTCTTTTCGCCCTGGATTTGGTCTTTGAATCATTGTGGGTCTTTTGAGTTGATAACATTTGTTTCTTGAGACTTTGTTCTAATGATGGAACATCATTTTGTTTGCCTTGGATGTTTTTTGGTCATTTGGGTTAAAATAATTTTCTTTGTTACTTGACTTTTTGTTCTTTGGGTTAACATAATTTTTGTGTGCTTTGCCTCTGTGATCTTTTAGACAGCTCATTGTTGGTTGGCTGAATCGTGATGTTTTAGATAACATGGTTAACACATTCTTTATTCCTTAGGCACTTTGTCTTTGATTTAACAGCTTTTTTTGTTCCTTGACTTTTGGGCCATTGAGTTTGTCACCATTCTTTGTTTCTTGATATCAAAGGTTCTTTTTCTTTATATCATCTTTGTTACTGAACTCTTTAGTCTTGAGTTGAAATCATCATCCTTGCTAAATACTGTGGTCTTGAAAGTTAGTCTTGTTTGTTTCTTTGGAACTTTTTAGGTAACATCATTTTTTTGTTCACTGACTTTGGGGACCTTTGATGATCATTTTTTTTCCTTTACTCTCTGGGGATTGATTAGCATCATTTTTTGTTCATGAATTGGGACTTTTGAGTGACACTTTTCGCTTACACAGCCCTGGGGGGGGGGGGGGGGAAG
>JAFLJL010005711.1:10000-13931 GCA_018398815.1 Conus ventricosus | reverse complement strand
GCCCTAACCCAATATGATTTTCCTGCATTGTCTTCAAAGACTCCTTTGATCCCCTTTCCTTCAATATGTTCCTATGATTGGGCTTTTGACATGAAGCATCAGAATCAATAGTGCACACTTTTTTTCAAAGCATCACCAGGTCCTTGTCAAATACAAGTATGACGTCTCTCCCTTGATATGCATACTTCAGATCTGGTATGGCTGCTTCAATCTTTTTCTTAGGCGTGTAGCATGTACCTTTTCGTCATTTAAACCAAAATGTGAGAGACGAGAAGTATATAGACGAAGTAGAAATGTCATGCCAAAGACAGGGGCTGTTTTGGGATTATCTCGGAAGCTTTCAATATAAGCCACAACCTCAGCAAGTGCAATAGCATGTGCTGTTGATCTGTTTGTTGTTTCTTCTGATTCTTGTGCCATGTTTGCTGGTACACGTCTGCAGAAGGCAAAAAGGCATTTAATGTGATAATGACAATCCATTGCCATCATGTCTTTGACAGCAAGTTTTGTGAGTCGCTCTTGATCGTTTAGTCGCTGAGCATGTGCATGAACTTTATCATCCAGGGCAAAGTAAGAGCTCGATGAAGCCCTGCTGCACCGGGAGATCCATTGCAGAAAAAGCATGTTGGTCCTGTGCCCAGCTCATCTGTCTTACAGCTAGATTCATCAGTAAGTTTCCGTGTTTTCACAGGACTGGGTTTATCACTTGCTGGCTTTCTTTTCCTGTTTAAAAAAGTGTTGCTTATTTTTGCACGACAGGATTTGTGCCAAGAAGCTTTGTGCTTCCTCAAGGTCTCCTCAAAACAAGTTCCTTCATCCAGTTTAGACAATGGAATAGAAAGTGGGGACTCACCCAACTCCTGAAAAGCTGTCAAATTGTAAGCAACGTAGGTATACCCTGCTCCATCTCCTCTTGCTCCCGTTGCTGGGCATATCAAAGGTGCTTTGCTTAATGGGTTCTGGCACAGAGCGCACAGATTCCAGTCAACTGTCAAGTCATCAACTTCTTCAGAGGGAAATAGTACACTGGGGTCGTCTATCCTCTTATAGTCACGAGACATCGCCACTTTCTGACTGCCTACAGACTCGGAACTGCAACAAAGACAAAAAAGCGAAACCTGAGTTTTGACACCAATGGATGACCATACAATTTGCACTGATCAGTTTTGATTCTGCTATAATGACAACCAACTTAGCAGTTCACAGAACTGATTTTTATTTCTTGTTTTATTATTTGAGCATTTATCATCAATGCAATTAAAATTCATGTTGATACGAGCTTATAATTGATATTGTTCTTGTAAATAAGAACTGTGGCATGTGTGGTCAAACAGACACTGGCAGTAATATAAGAAAAAAACCCACAAGAATCACTTTGGAATTCTGGCTGAATGCAGTCTTTATCTTAAGAAGAATAACGTGAATATTTCTAATATCTAAAAACCGATTTTTAATCATTAAAAGTTAAAATGGAAATAAAACTGGATTAGAAATAATGTATGTAAACTCACCAGCTGTGAAAAGGTTGTTTAGTCACAGTCAAATAGCTGCATTATGCTGAAAGCCGCTCCAAATGCGCTCAAACTTGATTTTACAAAAAGACATCAAAATAGTACACTAAGAATGAAACAAAGCTGTTCGCACACGCGTGATGGCCACGACCGGTGATACATTTTTTTGCACCCTCACTGGAATATTTCAACCATGTCAGTCTTATATGTATTTTTCCCTGATTACAAGTAATGTACATAGACATTTCTGTTCTCAATTTTATTTGATATTCACATGTCTCAAACGTTATTTAAACGGAAGAAACTTAATAGAACACAAAGTGAAACGTGTTACTTTTCACGTGGTTGACTCGTCTAACTATACACCGCTAGCGGCGATGACAGATCTAGAGCAGGCGCGAGTCTGCTCCCCGACCTAGGCAGCCGGATGCTTTGGCTGGTGCTATGGTATTCTGATTGTGTCAAAAATTCAGTTATTGAAAACTTTGATCGATCACTGCTCCTTACACAGGGGTCTGTGATCGTGTTTCCCTCTCCAGACATAATCAGCATGGTTCATAGTATCATTGTGCAAGAGGAAATGTTTCTACTAAAAAACGCAAGATCATAAATCTTAACTCCTCCACAATAAGGCTCCCTGATGGGTATTTGGTTGCTTACAAAGGCACTCAATTTGTTGAATAGTGCATTTGACGAAAGCTTTACTTCGTTCATCGTGTTGACATTATATGGAAGCCATACCTCAGCCTCGTCACTTAAGATAGAGCGACCGGTAAGCCAAACAAACGCACCAACACATCCATCTTTATTTCTTCCCTACGAATGCTACCCTCTAGGGTATGCTGATTTATTACCTTGTTTGACTAGGTGGTTTTCGTCATACTGGAAGTTGCCTGTTTTCTTGTGAATTTGACCCCCAAGACAGACAGAGTGACAGGCAGACAGACAGAAGCGACAGACAGATAGACAGACAGAAACAGAAAGCCGTATATAGTATCATGCCAGAATTCACTTTGACTTCACATCAGAAGCCTGTTCCCAGTCTCTATATTCCCAGTCCCGGTGTTCATCTCAAGAAAAAAAATCGAAATTCAGTCCCTAAGTTCCCCAGTTTCGTTGTTCCCCACCCTGTGGCGATCCGCTGTTCCCCATTCCCGCAAATCCCGGTCCCGCTGTTCCCCAGTCCCGGTGTTCCCCAGGCCCGCTGTTCCCCAAGTTTTTGCCGTTGGTGGTGTTGGTGGGTTTTGCTGACTTAAACGTTGTTACTGTTGTTTTCATTGCTATAGGCGAGGCAGTGGGAGGGCGGGGTGGGAGGGGGGAAGGAGGGGGAGGGTCGGGGTATTGGGGGTGGAGCGGGAGGGCCGTAGAAGAGGGGTTTTATGCCGACTGGACAGCGCTGGAACCAGCAGGCCAGCACTTGCATGACCCCATCAGGTCTGTGTAGACAGTCTAAAAGTAAAATGTGGGATGTGCCCGGCGCAACCTCTCCTTGTACAGTAGGGCCCGTACTGGCGCTAACGTGTATTGAAATCTGTTTGGGGAACAGCGCTACTGGGGAACAGAGAACCTGGGGAACACCGGTACGGGAACAGCGGCACACTTTTTCGGTCGGGGAACATCGACACTGGGGAACAGAGACACAGGGAACAGCGCTACTGGGGAACATAGAACCCGGGGAACACCGGCACGCTCCCGCTTGTTCCTCTTTGAGAGGAAAGCTAAAGTGATGCCGGTTGAAAAACGTCACAGTCAAACATGCGTGAGAATGTATTTGACGTCAATCAAAACGTAATTTTCTAGCGCGTCATCGTTACTGAGCGTCATCCCCTCCGAAAGATCAGCTGAGGTATTCATAAAGAAGAAAAACCGTTCTGGGCCGTTATAGCCGTTAGATAACGGCTATTCTGGTAAAATAAAACATCGGGCATCCTCCGTGACCCATAATGAACGTACCTAAAAATGTTCAGAAAGATCAGCCCAGAAGTTTTGTCTGGGGCGAGTGAAACACATTTTGACCACGGACACACAGACAGACAGACAGCATTTCTTCGTTCCCATTCTGAAGTTCTCCCAGCTCTATAAGAACTGGGAGTACACAAAAAGGGTAGTGAATGACACGATTCTAAAAATGTCATTCATACATTCATTCCTTGCGGGCTGTTTTACCATGCTGACAACAGAAATGGCAAGAGAGTGAGAGGAAAGGTAGGGGCGAGAGAAGAGAGATTGAGAAGGCTTGAGAATACGAGGGGAGTGGTGGGTGGAGATGGGGGTGGGGGGTGGGGGTGGGGGGGGGGGAATGGGTCGGTCATTGCCCTTTTTCTTCTCCCCCACGAAATGCATTTGCGTATACTGAGAGGTTGGTCGGTTGCTTTTTTTTTTCTGGAGAATGTGTTCTTTGGGAAGAAAACTGCAGGAAT
>JAFLJL010005711.1:0-2500 GCA_018398815.1 Conus ventricosus | reverse complement strand
GATAGGCAGACAGCCAGACACAAACTTATATGTTAGGGGAGAGAGACACACACACAGAGGGAGGGAGAGGAGAGAGAGAGAGAGAGAGAGAGAGAAGAGAGAGAGAGAGAGAGAGAGACAGACAGACAGACAGACAGACAGACAGACAGACAGACAGACAGGCAGGCAGAGACCCATCAATCATTATCAAAGACTTGACTGAAATGCTTGCATTCAACTTCAAACAGCACCGGAATGTTGATTCAGGAACACTGAGCTTAAAGAAATGCACACAGAAAAAAACAACAACAAACAAACAAACAATCAAATGACCAAATCAAGACACTGTGTAAACACTCAGTACAGGTGAGATGTTGCTGAGGTGCCAAAGAATAACATTATTGCCCCACATTTTAAAAGAAATCAGCACAACCCATGGTGATGGATGATCAATACAAGGGCTAATCATCTCACTCTGTGACTGGCTGTCTCTCTGCCATCCATTGCCGTAGGTTGCTCTCAGGGCATTTCACCTCGTCAACAGCAACATGAAGTATACTGGGAGGACCAGAATCGTCATTGTGTGTATGAGGCAGGTAAGTGGGAGGCGGAAAGAATGTGGATGTTCACTGGATTGTTTTTCCGTCAACGAACAGCTTGCGTATACCTGGAAATCAACTGCACTCCTGGCATATTCGTTTTATGAGAGAAGTAAGATGCAAGATTTAGTATAGACCCAGTAAATGGAACGACACAGCTCTTCCTGCATCTGATAGCCAGACAAGCCAGACGGAAACTTGTACATTATGGGGGGGGGGGGGGGAGAGAGAGAGAGAGAGAGAGAGAGAGAGAGAGAGGAGAGACGAGAGAGAGAGAGAGAGAGAGAGAGAGAGAGAGAGACAGAGACAGAGAGAGAAAACCCATCAATCATTATCAAAGACTTGACTGAGGTGCTTGCATTCAACTTCAAACAGCACCAGAATGCTGACTCTGGAGCAACACGTAGCATCAAAGAAATGCACACAGAAAAAACAAACTAACCAAATACCAAACAAACACCCAAATCCACACACTTTGTAGTAGCTCTGTAAAGGTGAGATGTTGCAGATGTGCCAAAGAATGACATCATTAAATGAGTGATAGAATTTTTGAGCTTGGGCAAAAAAAAAAAAAAAAAAAAAATAACGCGCCCTTCATTTTGTCACTTATTTCAAAAGAAATCCACACAATCCATGGTGATGGATGATCAATACAAGGGTTAATCATCTCACTCTGTGACTGGCTGTTTGTCTTTCTGTCCATTGCCACAGGTTCCTCACGGGACATTTCACCACGTCGGCAACAAACAGAAAAAAAAGGTGTAGGGAGGATCAGAAGGGGTCCCGAGTGTATGAACCAGGGGCAGCAGGGGGTTGGGAGGGGGGGGGGGGGGGGCCAGTGTTCATTGCAATTCACTGTCAAAGAACTGCTTGTGTATAGCCGAAACTCAACTGCCTTCCGGGAAATTCGTTATATGAGAGGAAAATTCAGATAAAAGATTAAAATGCAGGTCAAGCAAATAGAAGGGAGAGAGCTCTTGCTGTATCGGATGGATAGACGGCGGAACACAGATAAGAAAAAAAAAGAAGACTGAAAGAAAAACAAGACAGATACAGATATAGACAGAGATTGACAGAATAGACAGTATTTCCTAAACCAGGCATCAAATACTTTTCCTGGAGCACACGCAGGAGTTTTCAACTTGAAGAAGCGTGGATCTGACTGGCTGAGTGCACTGGAGTGGGGGGGGGGGGGGGGGGGGGGGTGTGTTCGTGCTGTCCTAGACCTCTTCTCCCTGCTGTGGCATCGCAGTCTTCTCTGAGGCCAGGATTCGCCTTTGCTCCCCCAGTGCCTTCCTTTTCGACAGCCAGCAGGCCTGGCTACTTCCAGACCTTGGACCTTGCTTACCTGTGTCCTGTCGCAGGAGTGGGACCAAGCCGTTTTTTTTGGATCATGCTCTTCTGTGCCAGTCTCAGAAGCGTTATCATGTGGACTGCGTCAACGCATCCGCCACTGAGGTCCGATTGATAATCATCACCACAAGGAGTGTTCTTTTTTGTGTGTGTGTGTGTGTGTGTGTGTGTGTGTGGTGTGTGTGTGTGTGTGTGTGTGTGTGTGTGTGTGTGTGTGTGTGTGTGTGTGTGTGTGTGTGTGTGAGTCTACTCCAGTTTGGACAGCAACACACCTCACCAGTGACTGAAATTCCGATGGGATTTAATTCATATCCAGAAGGACTCGCTTGTTAATTTTTTTTAAATATGAGAGAGACATTCCTTTTGTTGTTATTGCTTCGTGTCATTTGTAGACGTATTAATTATTTTCCAGCCTAACAGGGAGCGTGAGTGTAAACACATGTGGACAGAAACAATCGACTACTGACAAAGTTACGAAAAGTTGGTATTGTGGGTAATATGTTTGATTTTATTGAAAAGCTTTCTTCTTAATCGATCATACAGACAAGGATGGGATACAATTACTTTTA
>JAFLJL010005710.1:0-13162 GCA_018398815.1 Conus ventricosus | reverse complement strand
GTTTTTTTTTTCCCAGGTTTTAATTTTTCTTCCCCGAAAATAATTTTTCAAAAACGGCGGAGGGGTTTTCCCCCCAAAAATCTTTACCAAAAATTCTTTTTTAATTTTTTATTCATATGGATCAACACTCCAAACGGATCGGTTGCCCTGATGCCGAGTGTCCCCTTCCGCTTCCCCCCGGTAAATAAAGGTACCTTACTTTCAAACCAAAGGGTAATAGTTTGCTGGATGAAGACTCTCCTTCAACAACATTTATTGTTTTTCTTTTGATTGCTTGTACTGGTTTTAGGCCTTAAATTCTTCATCATTCATTGCGCGCAAAACTGAGGCAGTCTTCTAACCCATTCTGTGTTACGAGAATTATCAATAAGCTCCTGTGATACTGGTTTAGGAAAAAGTCTTTCGGCTAACTGTTTGTTAAATTTTTTCAACTAAAGCCTGTGATCTGTGAACTCCTGGAATGCCTCTTTTAATGGTAACTCTATGTTTTAACAATAATTGATTCACTTGACTTTAAATTTCCCTTTTCCATCATCGACTTGAATCATGCGAGGATAAGTTAAGGGGCCTCGTTGGTATATCAGTTGTATAGCAACAGCAACAGCAGAAGCAACTCTTTTGTGTTAAGGGTTTCCCGCATCTTTGTTCTTGAAGCTATGTCAATGACTGAAGTGCGTATTTAAATCTTTTTCGTCTAATCGTATCAAGGGGTAAATATAGAAGATCCATTTGATGGGTGTCGTTTGGAGTTGTATTGACAGAGTGTGGTCTCTGTATTCGTCTAGGTGCAGGTAAATAAATTTGCCAAATCCCCTTGTTTAGATAACCATTCCTTGCTGTTTGTTCACTGACTCCCGCCGCTTGGCTTAGCTTTTTTATTGCCGTGATTCCCTTCCAATATCCTTTGGCGGAATAATAGATTTTGTTTATTTTTTATTCAGCCAATATTATGTGCAATAAAAATACACAATGGTCATCCAAGATAACAAACACGATTTTCTTGCATCTTTTGTTTTTCTGAGGGTTGATAAAAGTCACTGAATTTTGGTGGGGGCAATGTCTGATTGTTTGCCTGTTACAAGATAATAAATTCTTTTATTGCTTGATCAACATCTTTAAATGTGAAGCTGCATGTCCCTGTTTTTTCAGTTTGTTATTAATAAAATCTAACTCTCAATTCCCGCTTTTTATAGGCGTCTTGTGCAGCTGCTAGTTGCTCCATACTTTGGTTAGTCTTTTTCTCCCCGCCGTCGTCCCGTAGTTTACTAAACGCGTAATTACTTCCGCTAAAAGCAAGCGCATTCACCACAGCGCCACCTATCACATTACGAGTGAAGCCATTTTTTATAAATGTATTTTTTATTTTACATATTTATAACTGTCTGGAATTATTCCTTGCTTAACTAGAAAATCTTTCGTAGCAAATGAAGCTGCAATAATAGCAATCAGTATTGCTGAATCCTCAAAGGTCTAGTTGCCAAGATCTGCTGTTTACATTCTTAACAAGTTTTTTTTTTTTTTTTTATTATTTTTTTTTTTTTTGTTTTTTTTCAAGCTTTTACACCGCAGCAGTTGGTGTATCCTATACTTAGGCCCCAATACGGCAGAAGGGGTAACAAGGTTGGAACAGTATTTTTCAGCCGCTCATGTAAAAAAATAAAATAAATAATAATTAATTAACACAAGACACCGATGAATCTAATTAAACCTCCTGAACAGAGACAGGGAATGGGCATTCTGGGCCACTTCCCCGCCCTCACTCATTTCGGGCGAAAGTAACCCAAATGCCCCTTTCCCTGTTCCTGACAATTAAGGAACTTCATAACCAAAAAAATAACGATTATCTACAAACCTAACAGACTGTGTAGGTTATCCGTTTTCCAATACTAATTTACTAAATTTTCAGATTTCTGGGTGTGGTTGAATCCTATGTTTTTTCCTGATCATTTTCAAATAACATCATTTAGCGGGGGGGACGCAAACATTCTCAAATGTGTCTTTGTCTGTCATGTAAATAAAACTACAGGTCTTTAACTGTTCTCTAAAGTCTTTTTAAAACCGAGTTATATTCCTGGCTATAAAACCACACACTTAATCCAAGCATGCTCCGCTGAAGCTAGTTTTGAACAAAGTTTTTTTCTCTTTTTAACTATGTCTCCTTCTGCTGAACTGTCATCAATAATAAATAGTGTTTGCGGTCCTTCAAACAGTCTAAAAACGGTTCTAAACACTCACTCAGTTATTGCTAGGATTAACTAAATATATGTCATCATCTGTCCATTATAAACCTTCGTATTATTAATATTCTTTGTTCCATTTAATGTTGAACAGAAAACTACAATATGATTAAAATTATAACGCTAAACTGTTGTAACAGGTCGAGGATAAATAATTTTTTTCCACAACGTCTGCCACAAATCAATGAGCAATGAGGATTTTTTGGTCATAAAGTTTAAACTGCTCCCATAGTTTTATAACAGAGTTTAATCTAATTCAGTTTACTTATTTTTATCATACTCTCCGCAAAACTTGTTCAGTATAATAAAACCCTATGAGCCTAAATGTGTAAGATTAATCCAATTTAGTCCCAGTAAGATTGTTTCAATTTAAGTCAACAGTGATTTGTTGCCTTGTTGTTATGATCTTAATATCCACGCATTGGTGAAATAACGACGACAACAACGTTAAGACGTTTAAACGTCCTAGTTTTGCCACTAAGATTAATTCCTTTTATAAGGTCATCACAACGCCCCAACCCCATCCCGCTCCACATCTTTAAAGACAGAAATTTCAATCTCATTGAGAACGTGTCTCCCATTCTCTGCTTGGAAAGAACTGTAATTTTGTAAAGCTTTTTTACAACGTTTCTTTTCTGTGAGGATGTACTGTTATTTTTCCCATAACGGCGTTATTTCAATTTCTTTTCGACTATTATCGTCTGTTATAAGACTTACCATGTAAAGGGCCAGAGTTGAATGCTTTTCTGAAACTTTTTTGGCGGTCAAAAAATGTAAATGGCTTATGATATCAATTTAATTCCAGGTTCGGATAATATGTGATCTAGGAGTGGTGGCCATTTGAGGTCATGTATTCGAACAATTGTATATCATACTGCCAACATTATTTGCTATCTAGATTGCGTATTGTTCTAGTTTTACGAACACCTTTTGTTGTAGTCTAACCCTTTGTTGCGTTATAATCACCAACTTTCGTGTACACAAAACCATCCAAAGTCCATATCTCACCATTCTGTATCAAAGTCCGCAACGTCTGCAAGGTCTTTTAAATTCTAAGTTATACACCTACACAGGAGGTAATGTAACTACTCCTGGTTTTATCTGGGCCCACGCGACATTATTTTTTAGTAGCGTATAATTTTTATTTCCAAACATGTGCAGTTATCGACATTATCACGACTTCCCTGTTTTGTCTTTGTTTTTATATTAAATGATCCAACCCCCCCACAACAATCTTTTAAAACTGTAAATTAGTGGAATTGTATAATCTCATAATCCGCATATCAGCTTTCCCTGACGGAAGAGCTCTTAAAACAGTTTGAGGGCCATCCATCAAATAATTTTCATCCCCAGAGCTCAGCTCATCCAAATTAACATAGAGTAATGAATTGTAATGTGCAAGATTGAGCGATTTTCCTCCCTCATAAGTAGTTTGTTTGGTGTAACTCTAAATCTATGATTGTCACTTCAAAGCCTAACATTTTAGCTAGCTCTACATCAAAAAGGTAATGTGCTATTTCTTCTTCAGGTTTGAAAGTTAACATTGTTTTTAGATTCGCATTGTTAAGGTTTGAGAGTAATGTCAAAGTTACTCATGCTTCTTTTTTTTTTTTTTTTTTTTTAATTTTTTTTTTAGTGGAGTCAAAACCCGTATAACCCTCAGCTATTGTTAACTGGCTAACTTTGTTCCCTGGTTTTGTCAACATTTAGAACCTATTATTCTTCCAGGGATCACCTTATATTAAACCATACGACCTATTGTAAAATATTTCATGGAGTCGACCAATTTGGTTCCGCAATTGTTTTCAACAGCCTGTTACAAAAAACGAAGGACGTCCTTGAGTTTTATTGTTACAAACATTTTTTTTTAACGATAAAAATGAAGTGCATTCAAATATACTGTGCAAAATAATCTGTTGGGCGCACTACAAATCTTAAAAATATAGCAACTGAAACTCATGACATGGCTGTGACCCAGACTGCCTCTTTTCATAAAAAGGTGAGAACTCCCAAGAAAAAGAGCTATCTACCCCCTATTGAAAACGACGCATCAAGAAAGCGTGTTTAGTCATCCGATGCAGTTTTATCAGAACCAGTTAAACTTTGCTGTGTTTTGCGCATCAACTGGGTGTGGAGTGGCGTATGCTGATCATTTAAATCACCATGATCCTTTGGTGAGGTCAGTGTACAGATTTCATTTTTATTACACCTTCAGACGTATTTTGACTGAACTGCAAGCGCCATTGCCAAATGACAAACCGTTTAATCCACTCAGCAACAGAATAGACATGAAGGCTTTGAAAGGATCTGTAACGAATTCAATATTAACATTAAGACAGGCTTTAGACAAAAGTTGGATCATAATCATGGCCTAGGCGACCTTTATTTTCGGGCACGCACAGAAAGTATAACTATGACTGGCATCCTCCTTTCAAAACTTTCTTTTCAGGCAAAACTGTTCAGCCTGGGTCCCTACAGCAAGAGCATAAAACAGCATGGACAACATTTATCTTAGACACTTCTAAGGGCCTAACTAGAGCGGGAATAGAACGAATAAACGACTCTATTCGCACTTACGTTTGGTGTTTGCTAGGGTCGCAAGCACAGGCAAGATCAAGCATAACTGATCCTTCTACTGGCTTTGACGCACAAAAACAATACTTAGCAAATTTAGAGGACGCCATTAATTCTACAGTTGATTTACCTTCAAGTATTAAAAGATACCAAAATGTTTTACAATACGCAAGATCGAAAGTAGACTTTGCTGTTGGCACTGGTTTATACATGCTGCCTTCTGACCTCAGACTCCAGGTAGGAATAATAATAAACTATAATAATGAAATTCTTATAGCAGGCAATGAACAGAAGGTTGGGAAAAACGACATAAATTCTGAGCCAGTAATATTACAAGCAGTAAACAAACACCAAGATTAAGTCATCTAATTCCGAAGTCCAAACCCCAAAATCATTGAAGACTCAGCAAAGCTCGTGGACTCTGTTCGCGAAGACCATGAATATGAAAAGACAGCGCTTGTCCTTGGATTAACTGGCCTAGGATTACTTGGTCTTTTTCTTACTAAAATTATTCACCCAACTATTAAGAGATAACTAATGTCCATAAGTGCTCTGGCCATAAAGCCACACTTTGCTTGCAGTAGACAAAGCCAGCAGACAATAAAGCCTAATATACCGGTAAATAGTTCCTATAGCTTTTCAGGCAAGATTTTTAATAAATACGCAAGGATGATCAGCTGTTTTTTTTACCATGATTTATCAGGTGGTGGTAGTGCGACGGAGGCACTAAACTATGACCTCCACACCGCTGCAGTAATAGCCATCACTAGTTTACTAATAGCAAAACCTAAGGCTGTTATAACGCTGTACAATGTTACCCTGCACACTAAAACAGAGTTCTATTCGTTCTGCTAGTGTCGTGTCTTCATATACAATTCTTATGATATTTCTCTATTCTCTCACTGAGTTTCGTATAGTATTTCGTAGTAGACAGCACTTCTAGTCTTAGCTGATCTTTCTTGTTCAAGATCTTTAGTCTTTGAGGTTAATGCTTTTCTATTTTAATATCAGTCCTAAGTTGGCGTCATCACCACAAACGAGTTTTTCTTTTTCTCTTATTTTATATGCTCCATCTAGTTCACCTAGTTTTTGCTAAAGTTGTTTGGGGGTATTTCGCCTCTGATGTTTCTAAAGTACGTATCAAGGGCGTTAGTATCTCGCATAGCAATGGGGAATCATTAATTGTTTTTAACGCTGTTTCTTCTGAACACTGGTTTCGGGATGAGATTGTATGTATTAAATTCGCCTGCTGATTTGATTTATTCTTTAAGTTCCATGGTTTTGCATTGGTTATCTGTCGGGAGTTTCTTGTAGTTGTTTTGAAGTTACAACTGCCGCCGCCCTTAATTTTGGTCTAGCAATGCCAAGGCGTTTTTGACTTCACAAAGATTCCTATTTCAATTGAACCACGCTAAAAACTTTGATGTTCGGGTTTAGTTGTAAGCCGAGCCACAAGTTGCCCTTGATCGTTTTTTACAGACAAATGACCAACATTTAATTCATAAATCATTGGGTCTATAAATTCGGGAGTTTCTTGACCTAAAACTTTTGTAACATGCTCCGACCGTACTTCTGTTAATGCACCGGGAGGTACGTTGAGCGATGCTGTGCAAAGGATCATTTCACTCATGTCGTCTTCCCACGATCAAAAACATCATAATCTTCTTCCACCTTCAAATCCTGCCATGTTTTTAAAATAAATAACTTTTTATTTTGCTTCATAAAAAGCATAACCGTACATGCTCGATTCTTGACCCGCATGAAAACTGAAAGAGCCCTTTGGCGTGAAGGGAAATAAGCGGAATCTTACGTTCCAAATAATTTCCCATCTACTATGATCAGATCAAATTCTTACTGTCAAATTGAGACCAGACCTAGGAGCGGATGAATGATTGTTGCCAGGCTCAGCGCGTCTTACTTCAAAATAGCGGCTCGATTCAACCAACCAGACCCAAACAGACATTGTGCATAATCAGGGGCGGCAATCGTTAAGAAATTTCAATAAAACTTGAGGGGCAAGAAATATTTTCTTTACATAATGCAGACATATATATAAACTACGATCAGATCTATGGCTAACCGGAACGAAAGGGGCCTGATCTTGCGTTTCAGGAATGAAAATGAAAAGCACTAAAGCTTAGAATAGGCGCCGAACTCGCCTCATGTTGCTAAAAAGCAGCAAAAATTGCTGTAGCGTAAATATTGCGAATGGAAATCGTTTTTTTCCCATTCCCTTAGAATATTGAGTTTTAAAAGCGCATGCTCCAAACTTTCCAAGGAGCATTAAAAGAACAGATTTGTCCATATGAATTTTTACTAAATTATTAATGTAATACAAACGCGTTATCAGATCATCGACACCTGAGCAAAGTATCAAAGCAATATCTGACATCACGTTAGAGTTTGACGTTGTTAGCACCTTCACTTAGCACGGCATATTGAACAACAAAAATCAGACAAAATTACCATATATACGAAAGAGTGGATTTCATCATACAACCAATCCTAGTAAGCAGGGCAGACACTATAAATGGAAATTTTAGTTTAGGCAGAGCGTCGCAGCAAGATCGCTTACAAAGGAATTTTATTGCTGTGGGAAGAGGAAAGAACCGTCCAAAAAGAGCAAGTGAAAAGTTTTTTTAATCCAAAAATAACTAAAGTCAGATGTACAATGTGACGGCAGACCTAACCAAGATCTACGCTATGCGGCTTAGACCTATATCATCATTTTGACAAATAAGACAATTGTGTTTGGGGGTGGGAAGGGTATAAATCCAAAATCACCAAGTGTCTAAAGATTACATCTTCACAGTGTTAGACTCATGATTATTTAACATCAAAATACGGTTTAATGGATTGACCTAAGTCAACAGAGGATAATGAGTTGTACTGAAAGCGGAGAAAGTGAGAGACGAATAGAACATTTCAAATTGATAAAGAAAGAAGAAGCCGATATAACCGCTTAATGTACATTTGTTTATAATATATGATTGCGCCGCTGAAGTATTCGAGAAAACAGATTAAAAATGTATTATACTAATTTATTTTCATTATATAAAAGCATGGTCTGTTTCCGGTTTTATCCAAATGTGCCTACAGCACTGGAGATGTCGAGAAAGAGCATAGCAGGGCAAAACTGCTGTTATAGAAACCCTGAAGTAAAAACCTTCAGATTAACCCACATTACACCAATGCAGCAAAAAACAGAGCAAGAGCCTTACAAATACAGCTAAACCAAACGAAGGTTATTCTGCTGTCTTTAATGCTGTTACCAGTAAAAACTGGAGCATCGACTAATAAGTGCTCTATCTTCAGGAACAAGTGTAGGCCTCTTATCAACAAGCGTTAGGAGCACCCGCAGCCTTACCTTCTATTCGGTTTGTCTTTAGCTCTCGTCAGTTTCATTGCTGTAGTGCTGCAAGCAAAAAATAAAAATTCTAAACTCAAAAGCACACAGCCATGGTTCAACTAATATCAGCTAAAACTATTTCCTTCAGACTGATTAAAAAAAAAGCACTAGCTGACCTCAAACATCACGGATGAAAAATTTATCGTTTTTTACAGGCCGCTTTTGAGATCTATAAAAGACAAAAGTTTGATCTTCAAAGAAAGGCGTGACAAGTTTTTCTCAACAGCCAGACCCCTGAGCAGATAAAAAAGGGAATGCTTATAAAAGTTAAAACGATACCTTAAAACTCCTGCTCTAAACAGCTCAACCTTAACAACACCAAAAGGTGGTTTATACTTTAGTTTATGAGTCCAAGCGCAAAAAGACCTTGATATTGGTTCTGAATTAAGTATTTTTTTTAATTTAAATAAATATTTTGGCTTAGAAAAGAAAGACATCATGGCAAAGATATATGAAAGGACAAGACGAATTGTTTGAAGGAATGCTCGAGAGAGAGCGTTTTATCAAGAGCACTGAAATGAAAATTATTTAGAATTACATTGACCCAACAACGTACAGGCAATCGTTTGTGCATGCAATTTCTCAAGTTCCAGCAAACTAACAATAGACCCCCGCCAGTTTAAAGTACTGTTAGCTGATTTAATCTAACTATTAACAATAAATTAAGAAAATCTAGAAGTCAGGGTCTCAACTAAACAACAGACTATTCTTTACTCATAACGACTTAACACCCGGTTGGGCAGACGAACTGCTTGCACAGTTTTGACGCTGCCGCAGAAAAAGCTAAAATGAGAGGCTCTGGTTTGGGGTCAGAGGGGGCGGTATCTTAGAGATTAGATTAAAACCACGGCTAAGTAATGCACCGATTGTTGGCAAGAGGCCTTACATTCCGCTACATCCATCACTGGCAGCGAAAAAGCAGTTATAAACATAAAAGGAATTCAGACGACCCCCAAAGAAAAAATTGGTTTTTCATGTGGAGTTTCTTGCAATGCTGAATCATGTCCGCCTGACCACGCAGAGAGAGTGCTAAACTATCAGCAAATACCCAAAAGATCTTAACTTCAATGAATATCCTTTCCCTGTTAGTGTAGACCAAATTGATCATTTGAAAGACCAAAACAACCCAATAACTGTTAATGTATACACATGGGATGAGAAACAAATTTGGGTGCCAATTAACAGTGTCCAAGAAATTCCAACAATAGGACGACCCAGACAAAAATCATGTTGACTTACAACAAATGTTTTTCACCAGCGGGGCACCCCATTAACATTTGATACGCACAATGATTATATTTATTGAGTAATACTACAAACAAACATAGCAAACAAGAATTCAGCAGAAATGTTTAACAGAATTCATCTTTGCAAGCTGCGAGTGAATCATATAAAACATAGTAAAAGTTCTGTAGACTGTAAAATACAGAACAAATTACGCCCCACCTGGATCTAAAGTTAGTTTTAAGAACTGGAAAAAACTGCAACATTCTCCATATGTTGTTTACGCAGACTTTGCATCACTCATTGTCCTTATGAAGGTCCAGCGCACAAAAACTCGAAAAACATCTATGAGTAATCATCCGTATTTGTTCATTTGCCTCAATTGTTGTCAGGTCGGATGGCGATATATTCAGACCAAGAATTAATATATAGGGAACCAGATGCTGCAGAAACATTCTTAAAACGCATGCAGCAAGTGCGTAACGCCTGTCTAATAATCTAAACTTATCTGAAATCATAATGGCGCCCTGAAGACCAACAACAGTCTGATTACTCAGCCACTCATAGTTGGGATTTGCGGTTTAGATCTCACCCCAAGAGTTGTAAACCCCACAGTAAAGACCATGATCACATTAGTGGAAAGTTCAGAGGAGGCAGCACACAGTAAATGCAGTGATATCTTCACTAAAAGTTTGAACCCAAAGACAAGGAATCTGCCCATCTTCTTTCATACTTGCGAGGTTTACGACTGCTCATCTTATCTTGCAAGCATGGATCGAATGCCTTCAGGGTGTCATGCAATGCACATTTCATCATAAAAGTACATGTGCTTTAAAACTAAATAACATGTCTTTTTATGACTCTATTCAGCACATGATGGGCTCATTAGAGGCACTGGCTAGTCCTTAAATTCCTTGCCCAATAACGAAAAATATTTTGACCTCAACTCGCGTTAGAAAGGGGGGTTTACCCTTATGAGTTACATGAACAGTTGGGAAAGGTTTGACGGAAGAGACTTCTTCCTCCTAAAGGCGCGGTTTCTTTTCTAGCTAGAGGAAAGGTCATCATCGACTCCGAATACCACATGCTCAAGAACGGGCAGAAGTTAAGTGAAAAACAATGGGAGACTATCATGACTCCTACTTGAGGCAGATGTATGTTTGTTGGCGACGTACTTTGAAAATTATAGGAAGACCTGCATGAACATACAGCCTTGATCCTGCGCATTATATTTTCTGCGCCTGGGATGAGCTGGGGACGCATTCCTTAAAGTTTCCTGGAGTACAGATTTTTTTATTGTCTGACCTACCAATGATTCAGATATTGAAAACGGGGATTGCGCGGGAGGAATTAGGAAGGCGTCGCAACATTACTGTAAAGCAAACAACAAATACTTGGATCATAAGATTCCGAGTAAAAGGTCTAACTATCTCAGTATTTATACTCAACAATCTGTATGGATGGGGCAAATGCGCAATCCCCTTCCGTTAACAACTTTAAAATGTACACAGTAAGAATAATATTCAAAAGTGCATTAAATGGTTGGGCAGTTTTAACGCCCTATCAACAGCGCGGATACATTCTAGACGTAAACTTAGAATATCCTCGATGAACTACCATGCCCTTCATAAGACTACCATTAGCAGCAGAAAGACTAAGATGGATCCAAGAGAAGCCGCCTAAACTTGGCTAATCTTCGGGGCAAAAAAACTTAGTCTGACATTACAGACTTCTAAATTTATGTTAAGACATGGGTTGAAGTTGAACAGCTGTTCATCGTATAATTGCTTTTGATCAAGAACAGTTCATGAAACCATACATCATGAAGAACACTGATCTTAGAACTAAATCCACAGATGCCCCGAAAAAGACTTTTTTAAGCTGATGAACAACAGCTGTTTTGGAAAGACTATGGAGAATCCGCACAAGCGCAAAGATGTCAGATTAGTCACCAAAGAGAACGAAGCAATTAAGCTGACTTCAAAACCAAAATTTTCAGGACTTCAGAAGATTTCATGATCAGCTTTTTGGCATAATGATGAAAAAAAAGAAAGTCAAATTAGACAAACCTGTATTTATTGGGTTTACCGTTTTAGAATTATCAAAAACTTTTGATGTTAGAATTTCTTTATGACTACTTTAAGCCCTTGTATCCTGAGTCCAGAGTACTTTACACAGATACAGATAGTTTTTTTTATAGATATCCCTACTAAAGACATCTATAAAGACATGGAAACCGAAGTGGCTAAAGGGCATGCAGGATGGTATGACACGTCCGATTACCCTAAAGACTCGCCTTTACATTCAATTACTAACAAGAAGGTTTTAGGAAAGATGAAGGATGAATTATCTGGAAGGTGATCAAGGAGTATGTGGGGTTAAGGTCAAAAATGTACAGTATTTCGAGCCAGGAGAAAATCATTAAGAAAGCAAAGGGAATATCTCGCAGCGTTGTGCAGTCAAACATATCACATGACAACTACAAAGAAGCATTGTTTGGCAATAAGACTTTTCATCATGACAACGTAAAACTGCGATCTAATCTACATGAGATCAACACAACATTTTGTAACAAAGAAGTCATTAGATAGAACAAACACAAACGGGTGTTTGTTAATCCAGAGTTTTCATTTTGCAATCGGGCACTGGAGAACCGTAAATTAATTAAAGCGAAACTGTGCCTGGCGGAATTATCTGCAGTTCTTCTTTCACAAAAGATCTTTGAGGGGCTGGTTGTTTTGTTGTGTCAGTTTCTCGTAAATAATACACGGGCGGATTCATCTTTAAAAATTCTTTTTATTTCATATGGATCAACACTCCAAACTGGATCTGTTGCCCCGATGCGAGTGTCCCCTTCCGCTTCCCCCGGTAAATAAAGGTACCTTACTTTCAATCCAAATGGTAATAGTTTGCCAGATGAAGACTCTCCTTCAGCAACATTTATTGTTTTTCTTTTGATTGCTTGTACTGGTTTTAGGCCTTTAAATTTCTTCATTATTCATTGCGCGCAAAACTGAGGGGAGTCTTCTAACCCATTCTGTGTTGCGAGAATTGTCAATCAGCTCTCTGTGATACTGGTAGGAGAAAAGCCTTTCGGTCAACTGTTTGTTAAAGTTTTCAACTAAAGCCTGTGATCTGTGAACTCCTGGAATGCCTCTTTTAATAGTAACTCTGTGTTTTAACAATAATTGATTCACTTGGCCTTTAAATTCTTTCCATCATCGACTTGAATCATGCGAGGGAAAGTTAAGGGGCCTCGTTGATATATCAGTTGTATAGCAACAGCAACAGCAGAAGCACTCTTTTGTGTTAATGGCTCCGCATCTTTGTATCTTGAAGCCATGTCAATGACTGTGAGTGCGTACTTAAATCTTTTTCGTCTAATCCTATCAGAGGGTAAATATAGAAGATCCATTTGATGGGTGTCGTTTGGAGTTGTATTGACAAAGTGTGGTCTCTGTATTCGTCTAGGGGCAGGTAAATAAATTTGCCAAATCGCTTGTTTAGATAACCATTCTTTTGCTGTTTGTTCACTGACTCCTGCCGCTTGGCTTAGCTTTTTGATTGCTGTGATGCCCTTCCAATATCCTTTGGGCGAATAATAGATTTGTTCATTTTTTATTCAGCCAATATTATGTGCAACAAAATACACGACGGTCATGCCCAACAGACAATAAACGCGATTTCTGCGTTCTTTTGTTTTTTTTATGTGTGTTAA
>JAFLJL010005709.1:5000-11211 GCA_018398815.1 Conus ventricosus | reverse complement strand
TGAAGGGAAATCACTAACACGCCTCACAATCAACTATCTACCACAACCAACATGTTCTATTCAATCTCTGGACAGGCTACAGGCTGCTGATGTACTAAAATTGGGCATTAACATAACGCTCTTCCCTTTTTGTTTTGTTTGTTTTTGTTGTTGTTATTTACATCAAATGTTCTGAGAAGGCTTAAAAATTACAGCCTGATATGACACTTTGACTATCTGAATTATCTTATGATCTATTCTGGCACTGAAACAAACAAACAAAGAAACCTTGACGATGCTAAAACAAATGTAAACAAAGACATACATGCATTTTCATAAATTTTGGTTTTTAGGTCACTTCCTTAAGAGGGTTCAAATTCTTTATTGTCATGTTCATCTGTTGAGCTACTTCTATTGTTTCATCATTCCTGTCAGAATTCATAAACAAAAATTTCTGCTGTTGGTTCCTTTCCACACAGTCCTGATGAATATACCTCTTTAATTAACAGAAACAAAGTTTAGTGAAAATTTTCAAAAAGTAGCTGATTTAAGCAACTAAACAAAGGTGTATTGTGTTGAGGCTTTAAGTTATACGCAAATGGTTCACCCAACAATGCAGACTATGTAAAGTAAGAATAAACTAAATTGGAACAGTGCTTTGATATGAGATTACTTGTAACTGGTCTACAGAGGAAGTAATAGTAGTTACGAGCAACCTTGTACCCTGGGCTGAGTGAATTAAAATCTAGTCTGACGGACTCTTCATTTCTTGTCTGGCCTTTTCCCCAAAGACTGCGAGCCATACCATTGATGTCTTACATCTGTTGAAGGTCACGTCAGCCATCTTGGCATTAGGTAGGCCAAACATAACTATGATACAATACTGCATGCACTATTCCCCTCAATGGAGTACAATACCTAAAGTTGGGTAAATCAAAAACCCAGTCATATGTGCATAATTTTTCTGATAGAAATGAGTGAGAGAAAGAGTCTTGTGCATGCCAGGAATACAATGAGAAATAATGACTGACCACAGAAGTGTAATGAGTAAAAGGTTAAAATATCAAGAGTTCATGAACCTTGTGGATGCTGGAAATCCAATAAAAAAATTAAAAAAACAACTGACTACAGTAATGTGACAAGTAAAAGATTAAAAACATTAGAATTGGAAAGACCATTAAAATTTGTTTTGTCTGGCATCTGTTTTAGCAACCTGACAGAGCCAAGCCGGAAAAAAGGACTTGTCTGTTCATTAATAGCTACACAGGTTTGAATGCTGAGGTTCATAATTTCAGAAAGGTAAGCCTGGTTGTCTATCAACTTTCATTTAAGCACCTCCATAAACTTGTTTTCATATACTGCTACATATGGGAAAAGTGGCAAACTGAACAAACTGAAACTGCCCCTCCTCAGCACTGCAGTGTTGCATCATCCAAGTCAACTCAGCCCACAATTACACATTATTTGTCCATCCATTTGAAACATTCTGGTGCATAGTAGACACACAGCCCCCAAATCAGTTAATATCAAAGCTTGTGAACCCTATATAACATACCATCATTAGTATTATTTCTATATGAACGAGGCCAACAGCTAATTTTTTTTTTTTTTTTTTTTTTTTTTTTAACCCTCGATGCATCTTTATTGCACATTGTTTAATTAAGAAAAACGTAATTTATACATGACACTCACACAAACTAACTAATATAATTGAGGGCAACAGAGACGTCTGTACATTTTAAGCAATATCCCCCCATACAAATACCACAAAAGAAACGAGAAAATTTTGTTATGAAAGTGAATAAGTTGGCACTTTCATTTTCAATTATGGGTGTGTAAAGCCATTCAAGTGAGTGAGTGTGTGCATGTGTGTGTGTGGTGTGTGTATGAGTGCGTATGTGTGCATGCACGCAAGTGAGTATGTACTTTAAGGCAGTGAGTTATGCATCTGGCTTCCTTTGTTAATAATCAATGTTGACAATACTTTATATGACAACAAATATAGTACAAAGCATACTTTTAAAATTCATGTTATCAAATGCAGGCAGAAACACAAACACTGTGCATGCGTATATTTCTCTTAGAATCCCACCCTTTCACACTCGTTCATAATCTAGGCATAGTTATTTCTGGTTAATCTACTCGCACATGTATCCACAACCATCTCTACTGAGCCCCCATGCAATGCCTGGACTCTTTCAGTAACTGCCATCTCTGCCCTTTTGGAAATTCTGTGCTAGCAATTTCCTCTTTTCTTTTACCCTCTCCAACTCTACCTTTTTCAAAAGGAATTGCCAAAGTGCTGTCCCTTGTCTTTTCTGTCTTAATGGACGGTTTATTTGTCTTATTCCAGAAAGTCTCCACACATTCTATGACTTGCTAGGTGGTTTTTATTTTTCCTTCTCCTTTTCACTTCTATCTGGCAACTAAGTCAGTCAAATGTAAACACTGTGCACAGTGAATACTATCTGTATCTATCTGCACATTCGGCTGTTTAACAATGTTTTCATGTTTTTTTTTCTTTTCACTCTCTCCTTTTCCCATTGTTTTCGAATAATCTTTTTACTTTATTAGAACTTAGTGGAAAAAAAAAGAAGAAATCGAGCAGAACAGCTGACATTGTTGCATGGTATAGATTCACTTGCCTTATAAATGGGTGTGAAGAGATCAGCTCTGATAACATACATGTGAATTTAGCAGATTTTTTTTTTTCTCTCTGTACAGGATCTTTTTTTTTTTCCTCCTCCATGGAGACAATCCTGATGGCGCCTGTATAGCTATAACAAAACTGAAACTCTTAATGAATCAGCAACATCACCCAATGGACATCCAGTGGCTCAATATCAAAAGACGACCCGCTGGCAAGAAGACCAGGCTGCAGCACTGCAGAAGACAGCTCTGCAGGTTTGACGACTGCACAGGCAGTTGGTCAGTCCTGAGCGGCGGCCACCCCCGACAGTTGGTTCTCAGCAGGTGCATGTGGTCCAGAGCACTGGTCAGGAACGCTCGCACATTGTTAATCTCCATCAGCGTCAAGTGGTTCAGCTTGGCATGAGTTGCATCGCTCTTCACAAAAGTGTCAATGCTGCTCCTGAGTTTAGCTGTCCTTATATCCCAGATGTCCTTGATTAGCGTTTTGACCTCGTCTGCCCGAGGGATATCATCTGTGGCACATTGCAGGAGCAGCTGCGACACTTCCAGGTAATGCCTACAGGGCATGGCGGTGAAAAATTTGGATTCCTTCTCTCTTGCTTCTTCTCTGTTAGATGTTCTACATCCATCCACTCGGGGGCTACAATCCTGCACTTCTGTCGTTGTTTCAGCGGTACAGGCGTGGGCAAACCAGGATTGAATGGACCTAGATCACCCAAACATGAACTACTTACAGAGTTCAGCTGAGGTCACTCGCTGTGCTCTCGAGCTCAGCTCTGAGTTCCAACAGCTAATTTGTTATGAGTGGTATTTGAGTCATATCTACATGGTGCAAGTTCCTAAATTTCACATCATTGAAAGGCAGAGGTCCGGGGGACAGGCAGGCCCCTGTTGGGGAGTCTGGCGGGTATGATGCTGGGGAAAACTTTGAAACTGAAGGCATGTCTAGCAAGTAAGAGGAAATGTTGCCCCTCCGAGGCTGGGGAAAACTGGGTCACTTGATAACATGTCCATGAAAAGAAGCAAATTTCAAGGGAATCAAGAAATCTTGCATTCTGTTTAAAGCTTCATTCAATGGACATCAGAATGTTTCTGTGTCATGATTTGATTCTTCAAAACTACCAAATCCACCTTCACTGCCTGAATTGAACAGTAATTAAATGCGACTTTCATGCCCAGAAGCCAATGCGCAGCCATCCTGACCAGAGACAGCCTATCACGGTCTCCCAGCATCCAAAAATCCACTTGAAGAGTTTTGATGTAATGAAAGTGTTCTCAGTTGTAAGATGTTCCACTGAAAAACTCTCAAACTCATCTTCATCACTGCTTTCACTGAACATTTCTGCTCACTATCGGGTATGAATCTTGACAATTTCGCTGTGGGTACACATTTCAGCAGTATAGTAAGAATTGTTGTTTTTGCTATCAATCAACGAAAAAATGCAGGAATTTCATAAAAACATTTACCTTTTAACTATTCTCGAATGCCACTAGCCATGGTAAATGCAACAGCACTCTCGATTGGTCCAGCTAATTGCGGAAAATGACATCAGTGAAAAATCATGGTCCATTCAAGGAACCGCACAGTGGGACTAGCAGGTAGGTCGTCCCACAGCATGAGCTGCATGACCAGGGTTTCAAACTGTGAACACACATTTTTAACTGATGGAAATTCTGTCATCGCTCAGACTCATAATCAGCCCTGATGTGGCCCTTTGCGGTCGGCTGGGCTATAAGCAACATTATCTTATCTTCAGACTCATAATGACAGATTTCCGTCCCCTGATGGATCAGTTGCACCCATGTGCCTACCAAAGTAATGCGTGAATAAAATGATGCCCCCACTGTGCAGTAACCAGATGCTACAATGCTGTGCCAGAGTTACACGGGATTTAGGTGCAAATAAATATATGGACAGAAAATTACCATACTCCTATTGTGCACGGCATGAATAGCATAAGCGGAACCATAACATACTGCTACATATGGGAAGATTATTTAACAAGGTTCATACATTCTTTAGTCAAAACAAATTGCCAGGGCTTCTCAGATCCTATGCTGACTGTTACAGACTGTGGAACTGATGCAAAGACCAGGAAACATCATAATACTATAACAGGAAACATCATAATACTATAACAGGAAACATCATAATACTATAACAGGAAACATCATAATACTATAACAGGAAACATCATAATACTATACACAGGAAACATCATAATACTATAACAGGAACATCATAATACTATAACAGAGTACATTTCTCTACCATTGCTCTCTCTCACACACACAAAGACCAGGAAACATCATAATACTATAACAGAGTACATTTCTCTTACCATTGCTCTCTCTCACACACACAAAGACCAGGAAACATCATAATACTATAACATAGTACATTTCTCTTACCATTGCTCTCTCTCCCACACACAGACACACAAAACAACCACCAAACAAACGAAAGTTCCAGCACTTCTACAGTGCCCTTGTTTAAAGTGTTAATTTTCACTGACTTTCATGGCTTTCAAGGACCTTGAAGGACTGTGCAAAATCCTCTTACAAGAATCAGGAACTGTATGATCATTTCTATTCTGATGCATTAAAATGAAAGAGAACACTGCACAACAATCACAAAATATGATTATATCAAACAAAATGTCATGAAAAATTCCATACAGTAAAAAACTGGGGAGGCAGAAAAAAAAGTGTCTGTCCCCCTCACCCCAAACAACAACAACAACAAAAAGCAGCATAAATTAGTCACAGGAGCCACACTGGTTGGCATAAATAAAACAACCAAATCCACATAATAAATCCATATATGTATATATATATAAAGTACCAAGCCTGCACACACACAAAAAAAGATTGAACTCAACAGCCTTGCCCAGCTGGTAAGACAAACATGAAGGCACAAAAGCATATAATGGCTACCAGTCTGCACTCACCTGGATGCTCTTGTCGCTGTTGGCGTAGTTGTTGACGATGGCCAGGCTCTCCTGGAATCGCGTGGTGCTCAGCCCCACAACGCTGCCGATGAGTTGGGACACCGAGATGATCACCTGCATCACATCTGCCCTTTATCAACGCGGGCATCAGTCATTGCCTCAGGAGGGGGACCCGGGGAAAATTTATGGATGATTAATTCAAGGGAAAAGATTGATGGATGTTTAATTTTAAATGAGAAAAAATGTTGGTTTTTAAATTCAAGGGAGAATAATGATGCAGATTAATTAAAATTGAGAAAAATTAAAGGATGATTAATTCAATGAGAAGAATGAGGGAAAGATTAATTCAATAGAAAAATTATGGATGTTTTAATTTTAATGAGAAGAATGATGGATAAATTAATTTCATGAGAAGAAGGTTTGGTGATTAATTTCATGAGAAAAATTTGGAGGGGTTAAATTTTCCCATGGAGCGCTAAACAAATGGTAAATGACAACAGTCTTTAACTTTTATTATCACACTTCGTGATTGCACAGGGCTTTTAAGGGCTGTCACTGCCAATGAAAGGGGGTCCTACTGCAAAATTGACTGTGGAAAACCCATTTAAAGGAAAATCAGGGGAGTAGCA
>JAFLJL010005708.1:0-10000 GCA_018398815.1 Conus ventricosus | reverse complement strand
CAATTAAATGACCAATTGACCACCACAGAGAGTAAGGGTTGTAGGCGTGACTGTCATGATTTGAATATCCAATGGAATTAGAGGGAGATAACTTCGGGTACGAGGCGGTTTAAAAATACTGACCAATGGTACTCACCCTTGGACACGTAGGTAGGGAATAAAGTAATGTGTGAGTGAGAGAGAGGGGGGAGAACGAGGACAGACAGAGAGAGAGCAGAGAGAGGAAGAGGTTCTAGGTCTGCTCGAGAGAGAAGCAGAGAGGGGGGGGAGGAGAGAAGAGAACCAAGTTGAAAATTGGCCGGGAGATAGTCGCATAGGAAGGAAAAGGAGGGGATGTGGAGAGAGAGATTTTGCAAACTAAGGAAGAGGAAAAGAAAAAAAAAAAAAGAAAAGAAAACCCAACCAGGGCCATTTGTAGAGCAGACTAGAAAAAGAGAGGAGAGGTGCAATGCTTTAAATGCGGGAAAGGAAAAGAAAGGAGAACAGATCGATTTTTGGATAGTCATTTTTCCATTTTAAACCCGGGGGGTTCGACTCATACCTGGCAGCGTCACTTCGCCCAAGCGAACCAAGCCCAAACGCCAGTCCCAGCATTTAAACCGGGGCCCAGGCCCCGCAGCCCAAGACCAGTGCCAGCATTTGTGTCTTTGCTTGTAAAAAGTGACGTGAAAAAAAAAAAAAAAGAAAAAAAAAAGCAGTGATTCGTGAATAGTTAAGATCCCCGGGCCCGGGGAAAGTAGAAATCTTTTCATCCCGGGGTTAGTTAATGATGGTTTAGTTTAAATGATTTTGTGAATTTCGGAAAGAGAAAATTTTTTAATTTTGTTTGTTTCCCATATGCTTGATGTTTGTTCTATGACCCTTGTGTTTTAAAGTTATAGATTTTTACTAGGGGTTTTTGGATGTGCCAAATTGCTTTGATATTAAATGAAATCGAAAGGGAAAGCTGTGAGTGGGGTTTGGGTGTGCGTAGCCCTTTCCCCTCATCGACATCCCCCGAGGTTGAAAATTTTATTGGCGGCCTCCAGGATTTCTGGCCCATTTATTTAATTTTTCAATTTCTCGAGGGGAAAGCGGGGGGGATTAAAAGTATTGTAACCCTAAGAAAGGGGGTTTGTTTTACGTATTTTCCCCAAGATTTTTTAAATTTAGGTTTGGGTTTGTTTCCCAAAGATGTTAAAAAGGCTTGGATTTCAGCCCCAGAGTATTTATTTTCACAGTTTCCTTATAATTCGTTCATATTTGGGGTAGGCCCCCGGGCGTCTTTTTAAAAAACAAAAATTACGTTGCCCCAAGCTAATTTTATTTTCATGGGGTTTGTGCTTTAGTCCTGTGTCGGAAAAAAAACAGGTTTGGCTGTGGTAGAGAAAAAAAAAAAAAATCTTGTTAAAAAAAAAAAAAAAAAAAAAAAGAGATATAATGGGGGAAAGAAAAGAAAAACCCCCTTGAACAACTTGTAAGCGCCCGCCCCGTGAGTTAGGCTATTGGGAGAGGGAGTTGGTGCGTTTGTTAAAAACCCAAAAAAAGAGGAAAAAAGAGATAAACGTCCCGGAAAAAGGACCCCGTGTGTTTGGAAATAGCAGAGCAGGAAAAGGCTAAAAAGAGCAGGAAACAGAAAGTTTAAAGGGGATTCAGGCTAAGGGATAATAGGAAGCGGGAAACAGAAAGAATGAAGCGGGAAAACAAAAAGTTTAAAAGCGGGAAAAACAAAAAGATTAAGGATTAAAGCAAACCCAAAAATCAGGCCAAAAAAGGAAAACGCGGGGGAAACAGAAAGACTAAAGGAAACCAAATTTTGAGTTGAGGGGGGTTGGAATAAAAAGGGGAGCCCAACCGGGTTGGGAGTTCAGTTTCCAGTGACTCTGTGGCATTTACGCCCCCGAAAAAAAGTTGCCCAAATTCTCTGAAGGAACCGTTTCGATTGATGAAAAATTTCCATCGTTTCGAAACGTTTGCGACCAGTCGGGGTTTGGGGCCCCAGAAGAGGGGGCCCGTCATTTTGTCGGCGTTACTGAGGGGTTAAGGCATTACAAATTTTCATGCTTTCCCCGCAGAACAAAGTTGATTTGGCGCTGTAAAAGGAATCGTTGATAAAAGGATTTGACCTCACAGAGGGGGGGTTTTTTCCCCAGGAAGAAATTTCGTTCAGTTTAAATTTACAAGCGGTGGACTTTACATCAGTTTGGTGCACGTTTAGATCCTATTTTGAGAAGTGGTTAGATTTGAGCGGTACAAAGAAGGGGGTTCGCGATTTTGAAAAGTTAGTTATAAAGGGAAACCCGATTTTTTCGGGTTTGGGCCCTGAGTTAACCTACATTTAAAAGGGGAGACAGCCAGAGACAGCAGGAGGTTGCTGAAGTTCGAGGGTGTATCGAGAGGCACGTTTGGGCATTTAAGGGTTTGCAGGAAAAACAGGTGCCAGGCCAAAGGTGAGAAGATTTGAAAAGGAGCCCCGGGGAGTTTTCTCCCAAGTCTGAAAAACCCGGGTGGTGGGGCAAAAGGGAAAGGGCAAAGGGACATTAGGTGTTTCATTTGTCCCCAAAAAGGGACATGTGGCGGGGTTGTCGCGGGTTCCAAAAGGGCAGCACCTTGAAAAGAGGGGGAAATAAGGGTCGCCAGGGGAAAAACGCCCGCAGTAAAAAACCAAAAAAGGGATTCAGTTGAAGAGGGTGGAGTGGGGCCCTTTTGGTAGCATGGACAGCAGTAAAGTGTCGGGGATGGGGGGCCCTTGGGTGAGTGGTTCGTTACCAGGGGGAAGAAGGGTGGTTTGGGCCAGCAGGGGGGGAAAGTTTTTCGAGACATGGTTGTTCTGGGGGGTTTATTTACGAAAAACGGGGGTCGGGGAAAGGGGGGTTTTGGGACAGGGCAAATCCAGACCTGTACTCAAATTCGTGGCACTGTGGGGGGAAGTTTCCTCATTGCTAAGATGGGAAGTAGTCCCCCCTTACTTCTAAAGGCGGTTGTCTCCCTTTGGTGAGGGGAGAAACCCCTTATGTTTTGTAATGGGAAAATATTCCAGGTGAAAGGGTCCGGGGGAAATCCTGAGTTTTTGGACTGAAAGGGGGCCCCAAAGGGCGGGTTCAACACGGAGCAAGAAGGGAGGGAAAGGTTGAAAAACCCCCCCCTTTTTGTCTTTCCCGGCAAGGAATTCGGCCCTTAGATGTGTCCCCCTGTGAGTTTGGGAAGCGGAGGAACAAGACCCTTCGCTGGGAAAAGTTTTGGGGATTTGGGCCCAAGGGGTGGGGAAACAGGTGGTTAGGGAGGTGAGACAGAATTTTCTTTTTGAAAGGGGGCTGTTTGTACCGGGGTTTTAAACCAAAGGGGGAAAGGGACGGGTTTAAGGGTTTGACCACTCGTTAGGGGTTTACCAGCAGGTTATCGGGACACTGTCTTTGTCAGTGGGTCACGAGTCGTCATGGCGGGTCATCTGGGGCACCAGCAAAACGCTGACCAAATCTTCAAATTATTTTCTTGGCCGGGGCAATGGCAGACCCCAAAGCTTTTCTGCATGTCAGGTGACGTGGTCAAGGTCACCCCAAAAAGAGGGGGAAGAGGAAGGCCCCTCTTAAACACCCTCCTTTAATTGACCCCCACCCGGGGAGAGGGGGCTGTTGTTCTGTTTTGGCCCCAATTCGCCCTTTTCCCCAAAGGGGGGCCAAAAAAGGTTTATGAGACATGAAAGGTTGCAAGGGAAAACCCCTTGCAGGAGGCTAGGGTCGTTCAAAAAGAAAAAATTATAAAGGGGAAGGTAAAGGAAGAACCCCTAAAGGGCGGGGGGATCAAGTCCTGTTAGGGTTCCCACGGGTCACAACAAGCTGCTGATGCATTGGAAAGGACCATTCACCATCATGAAAAAGGGCGATCGGGATTACCCAATTGATGTGAATGGGAAACTAAAACTTTTCCATGCGAATTTTTTTCCCCAAAAAATATTCAGCGTTTAGACTCAGCAAAATAGGCGCAAAAAAACAATCCTTGATGAGGTGAAAGGGGGGCCCCCCCAGGGAAAAAAGGGAGATTTTGTTGGCCCCAAGTTTCCCGAAGAGTCATAAGGGATGGTCACTGTTTTTAAAGGGGTAGACAGTAGGAGTTCCTAGGTTTTGTTGTTTTGGGGGCGGGCACCCAAAACAGCCCGGAAAAAAGGGGGAAAGGGGGAGGGAAAATTTTGAATTTAGAGAGACCCAAAAAAACCAAAAAAAGAAGTTTAGGGGTCTGCTTGGTTTTATTTGGGTTTTTTATAGGGAGTTTTTTTCCAAATTTCGCTGCAATCACGGGTCCTCTCAGTGATTTGGGAAGGGAGGGAAAACCCGGGAGGGGTCGAATGGTAGACCCCTGCGAGAAGACTGCAGACGGTGTTGGAAAATAGGTTCCCCTCCATCTTGGGAAACTACCAGGGTATGTCCAAACCATTTTTGTTGCCGGGGAAAATGATAGGCGGTGGGGTAGGTGCCCGTTTGTTGCAGGAGGGGGATGAAAAGGGGGGGGGCGGTTTTTTGTGGGTTTTGCTAGCAGGAAGTTGGGCAAAGTGTTTAAGAAGGGTACGGAACGGGGGAGAAGGAAATGTTTGCTGTGTGGGGGGCCGTGCAGGGAATTTTCCCCAAATTTTTGGGACGGGAAAGGGGTTCGTGATAGAGACTGATCATCAACCCCTTTAAATTCCTGCAGGAGGGCAGCTGAAAAAAAAGCAGAGTTTTTGCGTTGGGCTATGGCATTGCAGCCTAAGATAAACGAGTGCGTACATCCCCGGTCCCAAAAGAATTTTCGGGGGCTGACTATTTAAAGGGGTTTTTCTAGCAAGGGTGCAACCCCAGAGGAACTCAATTTTATATCCGGGGGGGCTTTGTTGATAATATGGGGTTGAAATTTCAGTTATGTTGTTTTGGGTATGGGGGTTTAAATTCCCCGTTGGCTATGGTTCATTTTTTTTTTGTTTTTGAATTGTTCATATTTTCTTTTTGAGATTTGTTCATGTAAAAAGTAGTTATGTTGGAGCATACGTCGTTTTTGTAGTGATGCATTATTTGCAAAAAATGGGTGGAGATTCCCCAGTGAAGTGTTTTGGATCGTGATCATAGGGTTTTTTGTGCTTTTCATTAAAAATTGTGAAAAGAAGATATTTGGGAAATCCGTAGGAGGGGGGAAAATTTCATAGGTGCGCACAGAGGTCGGGTTTTAAAAAAGGGGTCGAAATTAAAGGGAAGAGCGCAGTCAAGGAAAAATCATTTTGGGGTGGTTTTTCACTAAAGATATATTTTTAATTTTTTAAAAAATTGGTTGTTAAAAATTTTTTTTCAAAATTTTTTCACGTGTAGTGGTATCAGCAAATTTTGGTTGTTGTTTTTTTGTACCGTTGTTTTGAGACAATGCGGTGCTAGTCTTTTGAAGGGGGGAAATTTTTCACGGACAAAAAAATAAACAACCCAAAATCGGGTCCCGGTTGTGGAACATAAGGTCCAAAAAAAATTTCTGAGGCCAGCCAGCGGGCTAAGTAGCTGCCCACGCCTCGATGTTTGGTCAAACGAGTCCCCGAAGCCCCGGAAAACGATCATCCAGCCAATTTTGGGGGGCAGGAAATAGACTAATCCTAAACCTCCACGGGGGGACCCGGTTTTCCTGGTTCCACCCCAGCAGTTAAGTGC
This sequence comes from Conus ventricosus, assembly GCA_018398815.1. Taxonomy (NCBI): domain Eukaryota; kingdom Metazoa; phylum Mollusca; class Gastropoda; order Neogastropoda; family Conidae; genus Conus; species Conus ventricosus. The sequence goes on along the minus strand of JAFLJL010005708.1, from coordinate 4,361 downwards.
CCCGCCGGGGCCCCCCTTTCGAAAAAGTCTGGTCAGCGAGTTTTTCGCCCTTTTGGGTCAATTTTATTAAGCCCCCAATTTAACCCACGTTCCCCCGGAAAAAAACCCCAAAAAGAGGGGAAGGTAGTGGGTGGTGGGGGGTTTAAATTGGGGAAAACCCCAAAATAACAATTAAATTTCCCAAAAATTGGCCACCAAGAAAGTAAGGCCGGTTTTAAAGGGGTGACTGTCGATTTGAAAATCCCAAAGGAATTAGGGGGATAACTTTTTTTTGGGTCCGGGGGGTTTTAAAAAAACTGACCAATGGTACCCCCCTTGGAAAGTAGGTAGGGGAAAAAAGTTAAAGGTGGTGGAAGGGGAGAGGGGGGAGAACCCAGGACAGACAGGAGAGAGACAGAGAGGGAAGAGGTTCTAGGTTGCTCGAGAGAGAAGCCCGAGAGATGAGGGGGGGAGAAAAAGCCAAAATTGAGAAGGGTTGCCCGAGATAGTTGCATAGGAAGGATAAGGAGAGATGGGAAAAGGGGAGGGGTTGCTAATAAAGAAAGGGAAAAGAAAAAAAAGAAAAGAAAAGAAAAAGAAAAGCAACCATGTCCATTTGATAGGCAGGGTAGAAGAGAGAGAGAGGTGAAAGCGTTAATGAAAGGGAAAGGGAAAAAAGGAGAAAAGACGAGTTGATAGTCATGTTCCTCTTAACGGGGTTCGACCATACCTGGCAGGGTCACTTCGTCAAGCAGAACCACAGAAACCCAACCCCCAGTGCCCGCAGTCTAAAAACCCGACCAGGCGCCAGCAGACCAAGACCCGGGCCCGCAGTTTTGTCCCTGCTTGTGAAAAAGGGCCGTGAAAAAAAAAAAAAAAAATGAAAAGACCCTGATTCGTGAAAGTTAAGATCACCCGGGGGGCCCGGTAAAGTAGAAATTTTTCAAACCCGGGGTTTGTTAAAGGTTTAGATAAATGTTTTGTGAAGTTCAGGAAAAGGGGAAAAAAGAGAATGTTTTATTTTGTTTGATTCCTATGCATTGATGTTTTTGTTCTATGATCCCTGTGTAGTAAAGTTTAGACTTTTCTAGGTGGTTTGATGTGCCGGGAAAGGGATGAATTTTTGAATGAAAAACGTAAACAAGCTGTGAGTGTGTTTGGGCTGGCGCTAGTCCTTCCTCCATGACATCACCCCCAGGTTGACAACCCTTAAATTATATAAATTTAGACCGTTCGTGATGAAATTCGGTATACAGATGCAGTTTTACACGCTGAACAATGATATACAACTTACACGAACAGAAACTTAAAATTGAGCGTTAAAAACCGTTAAGATCCGTTATTTTCTAAATTTAGACCTTTCTTGATGAAATTTGGTATACAGGTGCAGTTTTACACGCTGATCAATGATAGACAACTAATATGAACAGAAACTTAAAATTGACCGTTAAAAACCGTTAATTTCTAAATTTAGAGATGGTAGTCTGCAGAGGATTTCAGAAATACACCGAAGTTATGATGCTCTGCAATACCCTCTGATTTTTGACTGTCAACAAGAGCCATGGTCAGACATTTTCATCCCGTGGGGCAGATCTGACCGTTCCGTGTTTTACACATGGAATGTTCTACGTTGCAGCATCACGAACTGGAAACGCAGAAACACTGACTATACTTGCGCCAAACAGGGAGACCAGAAATGTTGTCAACCCAGAGGCCCTCCAATAGACATAATACATCGTGAAAATGCAATCTTTTCACAGAGTTGTCATGTTTGAATTGGGTTTAACGTCCGTGCCAAAATCAAGGATATGCAGACGGCTGGTCAGTCACATTAGCCTGACACCTGCGGGGCCAGGGTGGATATCGGGGTGAACTATGGTTATTTGAGCTGAAAACATTCCACGTGAAAATTTCCAAGACCAAACCGGGATTCGAAACCACGACCTTTGGATCATGTGTCCAGCGCCTTATCCACGAGGTTATGGCGGCCCCTACAGAGTTGTCATTTTGGAGCACTTCAATCAAGGAATTGAGAATGCATCGGTAAGTTCACAAAGTACAGGCATCCCTCTATGGACTGTGTATCGTATTACAAAAAAAAATCGTGAGGAAAACAGATTGAAAGGCAAGAAGGGAGTGGGCGTCCGAAGAAATTGGGTGAAGTAGATAGGAGGAGGCTGGGGCAATTGGTTCAGCATGGGAAAAACGAAACAAACCCAAGCTGAATTTTATTGTATTTTCTTTAAGTGGTGAGAGAGAGGGGTGGCCAGAAAATTATTGTACAGATATACCCGAGCGAAGCCGGTACACCGGCTAGTATATATATATATATATATATATATATATATATAATATAATGAACAGTATTAAAACGTCCTTAAAAAATCTGAAAAAGCTCAACCCCATGGGGAGCAACATTTGTTAAAAATATTTTTTTAAATAAAGTGCTAAAATTCATCTACAAGCTTGTTTCAAGATACATGTGTACATGCCCGAACCCCCCCCCACACAGACTTCACGTGCAGCAAACGAAACCCGCACATACAGAGACAAGATCAGGTCCCGCACGCCATAAAAGACGGTTGGCGTGCCACAAAAAAGAGACATCCTGAGGAGAGATATGTACACATGTATCTTGAAACAAGCTTGTAGATGAATTTTAGCACTTTATTTTAAAAATATTTTTAACATATATATATATAGAGAGAGAGAGAGAGAGATGTGTGTGTGTGTATATATATATATAGAGAGAGGTATATATATATGTGTGTGTGTGTGTGTGTGTGAGAGTGAGTGAGAGAGAGAGAGAGATCACACACACATATATATAGAGCTGAATAATTAAGTAGTGGGGGAAAACAAGTGCAGGCTAACAATTCTTCAGTCGTTATAGTAATGACTTGACAAAGATTTGAACTTTAAAAAAAAAATAAAAATAAAAAAAAAATTGAAGATGAAGAAAATGGGGAATATATTATAAATATGAGAAGCCCTTCACTAGCTACCTGAGGGAACCATCGTAATCCCTCTCAAAGGCACATTTATTTGTATTGCCTGCTCCTAGGCCTTTCGTCCGCTGGATCGGACTCATCAGGGAGACACGGCTAATTGTGTCTGTGCTCTTGGTGTCAAATAGAGACACACCACAGTCCATGATTCTGTGGTGTTCTCACTACCAAGGGTTCGAAAAAAGAATCCAACAGCAGCCTCAAAGCAGCCAGTGAAGGGTAATAAATGGAACAAAACAAAAGTGTGGAGAGGAAAAAAGTCGCTGAAAAACTAAAAGCATTATTCAAACAGTATAAAATATAGGGGACAATCTTGAGCCTATGCTTGAGGATCCATTCAAGGATGCAAGGGAGGTCAAAAGATATGGAACAGTCTGAGTGGTCAGCTCTGCTGTTCAATAACCCAAGCATTGTGAGTGGCTAAGAATTGCACAGAACAACCTTTACTTGGATCTCCTAAGAGATGCAATCTCCCACTGATTGACATAGATATAGAAAGATATATATATATATATATATATAATATATATATATATATATATAATATATGTGTGTGTGTGTGTGTGTGTGTGTGTGTGTGTGTGTGTGAGTGTGTGTGTGTGTGTGGTGTGTGGTGTGTGTGTGTGTGTGTGTGTGTGTGTGCGCGCGCGTGTGTGTGTGTGTGTGTGCGCGCGCGCGCGTGTGTGTGTGTGTGTAGACAGATGAATGGATACATCTATTCAACAACAAAAAAGTAATTACAATTAAATGTTTCCTTTACGTTGACTTCATCGTATCCATTCAAACAAAAAATTCTTTAGATGATGTTAAAATTTTAGCAAAGTTTTGCTGCTTTTGATGCTAGAGTCTAAAATCATCGACATGGTGGAAAGACTTTAAATGAAAATAACAGCTATCGTATCCGTTTGTTAGAATGAAGTCATCACAGCAGAATGAAAGCGGCAGCACACCACACGTCAGTACATAAACAAAGCCAGACATTTTGTATCATACGCCTTTACACACTAAAACTTTCAAGCAAATGTCCATCAGTAATGTACACACAGCAAACAATGTGCATGTGATCGTGAGGCAATGAAGAGAAAGAAAAAGGCAGTGGGAAAAAGTGAGGATAAAGGCCCGACTTAAAAGAAAAAAGAAAGAAAGAAAACAAAAAAGAAAAAAACTATTAAATGGAGGTTGGAGGACAAAAAAAAAGAAGAAAAAAGATATGTTCCAACACACACAACACACACACACACACCACCACACCAGCACGCACGCACGCACGCACGCACGACGCACGCACGCACGCCCCCGCACGCACACACACACACACCCACACACACACACACACACACACACACTCGCATCTATAAAATTCCCCCCCATTTC
>JAFLJL010005707.1:0-13629 GCA_018398815.1 Conus ventricosus | reverse complement strand
GAAATTTTTCCTTTGCTGTCTTCTTCTGTCGTCTTCTGTCTATTTATTTTTTTATAAATTTTTTATTTAATATTGTGCGGATTTAAAAGACTTTAGAGAACAATTAAACAGAGACCATTTGATGAACTAAAATCTGAAAAGTTTAGTAAATTAGTATTAAAAACGGATAATCCTACACAGTATGTTTGTTTGTAAAAATCGTTATTTTTTGGTTATTGAAAGAGAATGTGTGATTAATTATCATTTTTTATTCATTGTTGAAGTCTTACTTGTCAGAGAACGGAGAAATACCGGTTTCTAGGGCGGCCGTTCGAAACGTTAGTTTCGAACGGGTGAGTTAGAACCGGTATTTCTCCGTTCTCTAATACTTTTCTTTTCTAAACAAAACCTTCACAGTGCGGTGAGGAAGTTTCAGTCGCTCCTAAACAGGAATACGGTTCCGGTTTGCTAATAAATAAATATCGAATGATAAATACCTGACTGCCACCAAAAACAGATAGGAGTCCCTCTTCGGCTTCTGGGTAGTTGCGTTGCCGGAATCACTGCAGAGACTGCCTAACCGTTTCAGCTCACCCGGCTTAAACAGAGCGCAGGTGAGCAGCAGTCAAGTAAACTTTTCAACAGACTTCCGGACGACTACCTTCCGGTTAGCACGGTTGCACTAAAATTTATGACTGGACGGGAAACGGTCCGTCACATTTAATTTTATGTGTGAGCACGATGACATGGTGCATATATGTCTGCAGCTCTCCTCTCCGAAGAAGGTCCTTTTTGGGGACCGAAAATTGGACAAGAATAAAAAGGAAAAGGAGTCAATCAAGCTGTTTTGTGATCCATATATATATATATATATAAATATATATATATATATATATATATATATATAATATATATATATATATATATATATTAAAATGATGAACAATAAGTTGTCAGCACTGCCCACCGAGTTCATTTTTTAATCCAAGCTTTCGCCAAAAGGCTTCTTCAGGAACCGATGCTACTTACATCTCCTTGGCACCAATGGCATCAATACTATTGACGTCATTTGTAGACTACATCAATTTAAAAACGACGCCACACACACACACACACACACACACACACACACACACACCACACACACACACACACCCCACACATATATATATTATAATATATATATATATATATATATTTATATATATATATGTTATAAATAATTCTAAAATGAAGTGCTAAAATCAACAAGCTTGTTTCGAGCCTCTTGCCTCTTGCTCTCGTCATATATATATATATATATATATATATAATATATATATATAATATATATATATATATATATATAATATATATATATATATATATATATATATATATGATGCTGAACAATTAAGTAGTGGGGGAAAACAAGTGCAGGCTAACAATTCTTCCGTCATTATAAATATGACTTTGCAAAGATTTGAACTTTAGAGAAAAAAAAAAATTGAAGATGAAGAAATGGGGGAAATATATTATAAATATGAAAAACCCTTCACTAGCTGCCTGAGAGAACCATCGTGATCCCTTCTTAAGGCAGATCTATTTGTATTGCCTGCTCCTAGGCCTTTGTCTGCTGGATCGGACTCATCAGGGAGACACGGCTGATTGTGTCTGCGCTCCTGGTGTCAAATAGAGACACACCACAGTTCATAATTCTGTGGTGTTCTCCCCACCAAGAGTTCAAAAAAGAATCCAACAGCACCCCCAAAGCAGCCAGTGAAGGGTAGTAAAAGGATTAATATATATATTGTTAAAATATTAGTGCTAAATTCATCTACAAGCTTGTTTCAAGATATGTCTCTGTCACGAGTTTGTCACGAGGCCTACGACGATTGACCCGTCTAGAGTGGCGGAATTATTCATTTATTTATTGTCATTGCTGTTGTCGTGTATCTGCCCCTTAAGGGGTTTGTGGTGCGTTTGAACCTTTTTGTCGCCCCAGCTGGGGGTTGGGTTTTGCTTTCTCTCCCCTCCCCTTTTTTAAATTTCCACAAACCCTTTGAAAATTCCCATCCTGCAGGTTTCCGGGGGGTAACCTTTCGCTTGAACTGGCTGTTTTCTGTGGCCTCTCTCCTGTCTGTACTCCCCACGTGCATTTTTTCCTCTTGGGCTTGAGGTAGCTCACTGTGCGAAAGCGGGGGCATTTTGGCTCCCCATCGCTTAGGCGGTTTTCTCTTCCTCGAGCGGAAAAAAGGTCTCTGGAGGCGCCTGCTCTTTTTTTTTTCAAACCCCACTTCCCCAAAAAGGGTACGGTGGGAAACCTTCATCCTACATGGGCCCCTGTAGGGGGGGACATCAACCCACGTCATCTTTTTTCCGCATCTGCGGCGGGCCTCTCGAGGGACAAGGGCAAGAGAGTGCAAAAACCCCCCCGGGGCACCAGGGGTACGGGGGGGAAGCTTTTCATTTGGGGGTTTTGTTTGTTTTTTTTTTGTTTTACCCGGGCAATTTTTCCTTTTTCCCTCAATTTTTTTTTGGGTTTTAAAAATTATAAAAAAAATATTTTTTGAGACCGCTTTTTTTGGAAAAATTCAATCTTTAACCTGGCCATTCAAAATTATACCCAAAAATTTTTTTCTCCTTTTATTATTGGTTTTCGGTAGTCGGTGGGGATGGGAGAAAACCGGGTGATTCGGGGTTGGGTTTCTTGGTCTCGCTTCCCCCCCCTGTCACTTTCGCCATTTTTTATTTTTTTGGGCCCCCGGGCTTTTTGTGGGGGCAAGGAGAACGATTTTTATTTTTGGCGAGCGTGCTACCATGTTAATCGTTTGGATCCCGGGGTTAAGATTGTGTCTTTTTGGGAAATGTTCCCTAAAAAAGGGGTGTAATTGTGCCATTAAATTATTATTATTTCAAATGGGAAAGCTTATAAAGCGATGGGCGTTTTATTCATTCCTAAAAAAAGGAAAAATTTTAAACGTAAAATGAGAGAAGATGAATAAAATTTTTCTATCCATGTTTTTAAACCTGTGAATGTAACTCTTCCTGCTTCGTGGAGGAAACCTTTAGCGAACTTTCCCACATTGGTTTGTTTACTTTTTATGCTGGGGTCTTGTTGGGCGGGTGATATTGTTGCGTTCGGAAAACCCCCCCCTCGCCCATTCATCGAGGGCTGTTAGGATTTAACAGCAGTTTTCAGACCGTTTCTGAAATGCGGGGGGTCCAGTACCCTTCCCTTCTTTTTTTCTTTTTCCCCCCGTTCCCTCTTCCCCCCTCCCGGGGGGTTTTTCCCCGGGGCTTGCACTGGGTTTGGGGGTGCACACCCGGGGTTTGGGGGCCCCGATGGGGGGGGGCCACGCCCCTGGTTGGGGCCCCGGGACTTGGGTTGGGGGCCCCGCTTGGTTTTGGGGGCCCCACACTGGTTGGGGCCACGCACGGTTGGGGCCACGCACGGTTGGGGCCAAAGCTCTTTGGTTTTGGGGGCCCCACCCCTTTGGGTTTGGGGGCCCCGCCCCGGTTGGAAACCCCCCGCACTGGGGGGGTGCGTATGGGGAAAAAAGTAAGTGGACTTTTTCTGGATGGTCCTGATCCCTTTCCCGGGGCCTCCAGTTTACGACGCCTTGTCCCCCGGCTGCGCTCTTCCCCTCCTCGCACTTAAAAAAAGCCCCGGGGACGGTGCGGGGGAGCACTGTGGTGTGCGATTTGGGGGGTTTTTTGTGTGTCTTGGTGTCGGCACGAAGGACACTCCGTTCAAAAAAACCCACCCGGTTTGGGGGACCTGGGGCGTCAGGGTGCTCCCCTGGACTTTGGGGGGGCGGGGGGGGGGGGGTGCTGGAAAAAGCTTTTTTTATGATTAATTGGGTATGTCGTTGTGTTGAAATTTTTTTGATTGTGATTTTCATGTGGGGGTGTGCTGGAATGGGTTAATTGTGTGGCATCGTGGGGTGTTGGAAGGGTTATTTAGATTTAAATTTTTTGGGGATGTTTTTGTGGTTTAAAAAGTTTGATTTTTGATTTTGGGATGTGGTGTGTGCTGGAAAAGCTTTAAATTTTGTGTCATCGGTTTTTTGAAATGCTTTATTGTGGAAATTTTGCATGTTGATGTGTTGGAATGTTTATTTGGGGGCTAGGGGTGTGTTGGGGTTTAAAAAATGGGGGGTTGTATCGTAATCTTTCTTGTGTGGGCTCTTGCGGGGGGTGTGAGGGGCAGTAAATTTCCCCTTTACTCCCATCTAGACCGATTTCCCGTCAAGGGGAACCTCCGGGGGCCCGGGCGTGACATTTGGGGGGGGCTCGTCCCCGGGGGGTGAAGGGCTTGCGTCTTCTCGTTTCGCAGTACCTGTCCAGTTTTTTGTCTGTTTTTTATACGTTTAGTTAGTTTTCGTGTTTTTTGTGGGTGGATTGGGTGGGTGAAAACCCAGCGTGTTTGGGAGTCTTTTTGGGGGCCTGAAGGAACATCTGGTTTTTGGCGGGGAGTCGAGGTGAGAAAAAGGCGGAATCGAAACCCCGTTTCCCGACCTCCTTCCGCCGGGGGGCCCCACGCCCGATTTCCCGCCGTAAAACTTTCCTTTCGCTGCCCCCCCCCCAGTCGTCATTCCTGTTTTGTAGTTATCCGTTTTTTTTTTTTTCCGGGGGGGGTTATTTAGTACAGGGGGGTGAATCGGCTTTGTCCCGTTTTCTTTTCTCCGGATTCCCCTTTTGCCATTTTTTTTTTTTTTCCGGGGAGCCCCCCCGCACTGTTGCTCCCGGGTGGGAAATCGGTGTTGCCCAAGTGGAGCAGCCGGGGGGGGGGGGGGCAATTTTTTTTTTTTTTTTTCCCCGGGGGCCCCCGCACTGTTTTCTCGTTTCTTTGGAGCGCGGTGTTTCCCGAGTGGGGGCAGCCGGAACACATCCCACACACCCACAACCCTCCCAAAAATTTTGTTTCTTTTTTTAGTGGGAAAAAGTCTTTTCCCCGTATTTGAGAACCGTAGGATATCGTTGTCAAGGGAACGTCCGGTGTGGTGGAAGGCGACGCTTTTCGTCAAAAAAATTTTTGGAATTTTTAAATCCCTACTATTAGTCCCCGTACTGCGAAACCCAGTGACTTCTACTTATTCCAGCGTGTACCGATAGTCCCGCGAGTACTTTTTTTTTTCCCACCTCTTCGCTAGGGGGTCTTCCTGTTAGACCCCGACTTTTTACTTTCCCCTCGGGGCGTTTAAAGGATAGGGGACGCAACTGGGGCTTCCCGTTGAGTCACAGAAAATCAAAAACCCCCTTTTCTTTTTTCTTCCCTCGTAAGGAGTAGCCCCCGGGGGCTTTCCCATGGGAAAATCCCAGACCCAAGGGAAAGGGTCCCAAACCCCTTCATCCCCCGTGCGGGGGGGGTGAATCCGCCCCGGACATCGCCTCCCCTCCCCTTTTGTTTTGGACGGGAGCGTATAAGGGCTGCTAGGCAGGAAACCCTTCGTTTGGGAAGAGGCTGCTTGGGAGGGAAGCCCTTCGTAGGGGAAAAAGGGTGAAGGAGGGAAACCCTTCGGGAGGGGAAAAGGCCAAACACAGCGTGGGAAGGGGCTGCGGGCAGGAAGCCCTTCGAGGGAAGGGGCAACGCTCCGCGGGAAGAGCTAGATAGGATGGGGGCTCTGGCAGAGAGGAACTGACAGACGGGAAATTCTGCGTGGGAAAGGGGCATTCTGGTGGGGGAAGGGCTAGGCTGGCAGAGAAAGGCGCTAACGGAAGCCCGCGAAAGGGAAGAGGTTTACGGGCGGAAGCCCCCGTGGGGAAAAACCCGACAGGATGGGGGCTCGGGTAGGGGGGAAGAACGATTCTTTCGGGGTCTCCCCCACTGTAAATGGGGTTGTCACACAAGTGATAGGTTAGAGGCCCAAAGTTAAAAGCTTCCGGTTAAACCCATGAGGACATTGAAAAACTTAAGCTTTTTTTGAAAAGGGTTTTGCTATTCATACCAATTTGCTGGGGAACAAAAGGCCATGCCCCTTTTTTCTGGATTATCAGGTGCTGCAGGGATGGGGGCTCACTCAAAATGAAGGCCGTCTTAATGCAGACATGCATTTTGGGCTCGCAAAAATTTTCCACCTTACCCCAGGACTAAGGGGGAAATTCTCCAAAAAAAGAAAAACGATGAGCCCCTTCGGCTTTGGAATAGGCTCGAAAAAACGCTGGGGTAGGGGCATCATTGGCTAAGCTGGAGCTTGAGGATCGATTCTCTCGAAAGCTGCCCAAACCGGTCCCCAGATTGAGGATCTATAGGCGAGACAGCCCCTCAGGATTTCTCGGCCGATTCAAACCGGAGGGTTTGGAACCCCGGGCTTATGGGCACCCCCCCAATACGGACAGGAAGACCCCACGGACCTAGTGGATAGGGCCCCGGGCGACGCAGCGGGTCAAAAAGGCGGGCATTTAGGGGGGACCTCAGACCCCAGGGTTTTTTCGGGGTCGTCCCGGCCACATTAGGAAAGATTGTCCTAAAGCCGCTGGTAGTCATGGGCTTTTCTTTCCAACGTCCCGTGCCGGCTAACGGGGGTTCCACCCCGCTTTGTGGTAGGGAGTCCCCCAGTTTTCTCTTATTTTTGGTTTCTTCCTTGGGGTCGCACCATCGGGGATTGGGGAGCTCAACGCCTTTGTGGAAAAGGGTTTGGTTTCCCCTGAGGTCGGCGGGTGCCATTAATGTGGCGGGGGGGAGGCGGGGTTTTACCTCCCCCCGTCCTTCTGTACTCATTCCTGTCCCCCCCCTATTTCGTGGGAAGTAGGGCCATCCGGTGGGCGACCCTGTATTCCCTTTCCATAGGGAATACCATCACCTTTGCAGCGGACGCATCAGTCTTTCTACTGTCTCCCGGGGCGGTGTGGAAGTTACCAACGCCCAAAGCAAAAGCAGGACGGGAATTGCTCCCGTTTTTCACCGTCTCTGAGAGGTTCGGGCCGGGCGACCCGGACCAGGTCCCCCTTTCGGGCCCGGGGACTGGTTTCCCAAAACCCGTGACAACGGGGATCGTCCCCTCATCTGCCCGACCGCCAAGGTGGCTTCAGCCCCAAAAGGGGACCTCTTTAGGTTTTCCCATCGGGAGATCGGGTACCCAAGCAACTTTTGCCCCCCAAAGCTTGAGAGAATCTTTTCCCTCCGCAGGCCCATGATTCCCCTTGGGGCGGGTCATAGGGGTCAAAGCGGACTCTCGAGCGAGTAAGAAAAGACTTCTTTTTGGCGGGGGGATGAACCAAAGGGTTGGGCAGTACTGCCCGTTGCATTCTCCCAACGGACAACGCCTAAGGTCGCTTGAAGCGTTTTCCCCCGGGGGTATCCCACGGTTGGGGAGCCATTCAGCAAGGTTGGGGTCGACCGGGGGCCCCATTAACCCCACCTCCAATCGCGGCACCGCCATTTGGGTAGGGTGACTATGCACTCGATGCCCAGGGCTGCCCCCTTGGGACTATGAACCCCTACATCGCTGAAGCTCCCCGGGCAGTTTTGGCCGCGCAAGGCTCCCAAAAAGGAAGGTGGGCCGGAAGTTTGTACTGGAGAGCGATCATCATCCACTCCATCCGGACCGGACCCGGGACAGTCAGTCGTCGACCAGATGGGCAGTGGAACTGCAGATCTTTTCCCCGCCATATCAGGGGTTCTAGCAATACGGAGCTGACATTTCAGCCGAGCTCCGTTCAGACACTGAAAAATCTCAGGGGGAAAATTTCCCCCCCAAACCGGGGTTATACCCCCTTTTTGGCTCTGTTCAGGGTAGGGACATTTTCACTTCAGGATTTTAACGGTATGAATCCCACCTCCCCCGGTTGCTTTTTTTTTTTTTTTTGGAAGGGGTTTTCATAGTTTTTGATAAATGTATATTTTGTATCTCCCTGTGTAATTCTACGTGGAAGCTTTTATTTTGGGTGATCGACTCTTCGATTAAGGGGTTGGGGTTTGGTCCCCTTTGTAATTTGCAAAAGCTCCAAAGGGTTTAAAGGAACTGTATCCAGAGAAACGATGCTTTTTTAAAGGGGGGGTTTTTCAGAGTTTTTCACGAGGGGCCACGACGTTTTACCCCTCTGATGGCGGAAATTATTCATTTATTTTTTTGTCATTTCTGTTGTCGGTTTTTCCGTCCCCTTTAAAGTGTTTGGGTGCGTTTGCACCTAATTGTTCCGCTGAGGTTAGGTTTTGTTCCCTCTCTCTTTTTATTCCACTACCCTGCAATTTATCCGCGGTTCCGGGGGCTGGACCTTTCCTTTAACTGCTGTCTCTGTCGCCTCCTCCTTCTTTTACCGCCGCGGCACATTCCCCTTAGGTTGAGTAGCCACTGTGAATAGCGGGGCATGTTGGTGCCATCGCTAGGCAGGTTTTTTTTTCACTCGAGCGGGAAATGTCCCCTGGAGCGCCTCCTGTTTTTGGTTCTACACCACTTCGTCGAAGGACGGGCTACCTTTATCCCACAGTCGGGCCCGTAGGGGGGGGCATCACATCACATCATCTTTTTTTCCGCATCTGCGCTGCTGTCCTCCGACGGACAAGGGCAGAGAGATCGCTTTACCCCCTCTTCTGGGGGCACCCACGGGTAGGGGAAGCATTTTGTTTCGGGTTTTGGGTTGTTTTTGTTCCGGGGTAATTCTTCTTTTGCTCATTTTCTTTTGGGGTTTTAAAAATTTAAAAAATATTGTTTGAACCGTTTTTTAAATTTAACTTTTAACCGGGCCCTTCTAAATTAATCCAAAATTCTTCTCCTTTTTATTCTCTGGGATGCGGGGGGTCGTGGGGAGGGAGAGAAACCGTGATTCGGGTTGGGGCTTCTTGGCTCGTCGTCCCCCCTGTCACATTTGGGCCCGGATTTTTTATTCCCCACCTCTTTTTTGGGTCAAGGAGAACGGTTTTGTTTGCGAGCGTGCCTACGCATGATTTAAAGGGATTCGTGGTTGAAGAATTGGCAAAAATGTTTCTTAAAAAAAGTGGTGAAAGTGCCCTGAATTTTTATTAAATTTTCAAATGGCAAGTTAAAGCGATGTTCTGTATAGTTCAGTTCCTAAGAAAGGGGAAAAAGTTGAACGGGGGAGAAAGGGTAAAATACAATTTTTACCAGTGTTTTTAACCCGTGAATGAACTCTTTCCTGCTTCGGGGGAGGAAACCTTTAGCGAACATTCCCAGTTGGTTTGTTTATGATTATGCTCGTCTTTTGGGGTGGGGGATATTGATGCGTTCCAAACCCCCCCTCCCCTCATGCGAGGGGTGTTTGGGTTTAACAGCATGTTCGACCGTACTGCTGCGGGGGGGGCCCTCCCTTTCCCTTCTTTCCTTTTCCCCCCAGTTCCCCTTTTTCCCCCCTCCCCCGGGGGGGTTTAAAACCCCCGTTTCACTGGTTGGGGCCGCACACTGGTTGGGACCAGCACTGGTTGGGGCCACCCCGGGTTTGGGGCCCCCATGGTTGGGGCCACGCTCTGGTTGGGGGGGCCCCACTGGTTGGGGCCCGCACTGGTTTGGGGGGACGCACGGTTGGGGCCCCGCATGGTTGGGGCCACCTTGGTTGGGCCCCACACTGTTTGGGGGCCCCGCATGGTTGGAGCCCGCACTGGTTGGGGGTGCGTACGGTGAAAAAGTACGGGACTTTGCTGGATGGTCCTGATCCCGCCGGGACCCCATGACGACCCCGTCCCACGGGGTGCGCTCTTCCCCTTTCCCCGCACTTCAAAAAAGCCCATGGACCGGTGCGGTGCCTGTGGTGTGCGTTTTGGGGGATTTGTGTGTGCAGGTGTTGGCATCGAAGGACACTCCCTTCAAAAACCGCCCTTTTTGGGGGGACCCGGGGCGTCAGGGTGCTCCCAGTGGATTTTGGGGGGCAGGGTGTGGGGGGTGCTAAAAAAGCTTATTTATGATTAATTGTGTGAGTCGTGGGTGTTGAAAAGTTTGATTGTGATTTTGCATTGGGTGTTGCGGAATGCTTTAATTTTGTGTGCATCGGTGTGTGGGAAATGCTTATTTATATTAATTGTGTTATGTTGTGTGTGTTGAAATGTTTGATTGTGATTTTGCATGTGGTGTGTGCTGGAATGCTTAATTGTGTGTGCATCGTGTGTGTTGAAATGCTTGATTGTGATTGTGCATGTTGAGTGTGTTGGAATGTTTATTTGGGACTATGTGTGTGTTGGTGTGAATAAATGGGGTGTTGTATCGTAATCTTTCTTGTGTGGTCTCTTGCGGGGCGTGTGAGGTCAGTCATTCCCTTCACTCCCATCTAGACCGATCCTGTCAGGGCAGACCTCCAGGGGTCGGTCGTGACAGTCTCTGAGGAGAGAGACATATCTTGAAACAAGCTTGTAGATGAATTTTAGCACTTCATTTAAAAAATATTTTAACAAATGTTGCTCCCCAAGGGGTTGAGCTTTTTCAGATTTTTAAAGGACATTTTAATACTGTTTATAATATATATATATATATATATATATATATATATATATATATATATATATATATATATATATATAGAGAGAGAGAGAGAGAGAGAGAGAGAGAGAGAGAGAGAGAGAGAGACATGACACTGACACTTTTTTTTATTGTCCAATAGCTGTACAATGGCCTCTTAAAGATACTCGACCATCATGCCCCTGCAGTGACCAGGTGTGTCACTGATCGCCCCTCTGCCCCATGGTTGTCTGAGGATGTGAGGGCAGCACGCCGTCAACGCCGTCGTGCTGAGCGACGGTGGAGAAAGACTCGCCTTGTGGTTCACCGGCAGATATTTGCCGCTGACAGATGCAAAGCAGGACAGTGTCTTGAAGATTCCAAGCAATCTTATTATGGTGACAAAATTAATTCATGTACTTCGTCAAAACAACTGTTTTCACTGTCAAATACTCTACTTGGCAAAACAAAAACATTATCATTTCCTTGCAATATACCGGCTTCAGATCTCCCACAGCAATTCAGTGATTTCTTTCCGAGAAGATAAAGCGTATTAGAGACAATCTTGACTCTGATTCATGCCGGTCTGCTCTTTTTGATTTGTATGATGGACCTTTGTTTTCCTGCTTTGAACCTGTTAGTGAAAAGCAGATTTTTGATTTGATTGCTCATTCTCCTGGTAAAAGTTGTATCCTTGACTCTATCCCACTCCCTCATGAAACAGTGTGCCTCACATCTGGTGCCGTTGATTACGTCCATTGTGAACAAATCTCTCGCATCTGGTTGTGTCCCTCCACAGTTCAAGCATGCTGTTGTCACACCTTTGTTGAAGAAAAATGGTCTTGACGCAAATGATATGAAGAATTTTAGACCAGTATCGAATCTTCCATTTCTTTCTAAAATCCTTGAAGTCTTGAAGCAGCTCCAATCCCATTTGTCAGATAATGGTCTCCTGGAAGTGTGTCAGTCCGCTTTTAGGAAAAACCACAGCACAGAGACTGCAGTTCTGAGTGTCTTAGACTGCCTGCTTTGTAATCAGACGATAAACTGGTCTCCCTTCTAGCATTGCTTGACCTCAGTGCTGCTTTTGATACTCTTGACCACTTATCCTACTCAAGAGACTCAAGGTTACTTTTGGATTTGACTGTATGGTTCTCAAATGGTTCACATCATACCTTTCTGACAGGACACAGACGGTAATCGTTAATGGTGCTGAATCTCCCCTTCTCCTCTTCTGTATGGTGTTCCCCAGGGCTCTGTCCTTGGACCAGTTCTTTTTACCCTTTATTCTCAGCCCTTATCTGACGTTATTTCTGCCATGGCTGTGACTTCCCAAATTCGCAGATGACACTGAACTCTCTAAGAGCGCAACCACAGCGATTTTCAGGTGCTCAATCAGATATTACCGCATGTTTTAGGGACGTAAAAGTCTGGATGACAGCAACAAACTCAAGCTGAATAGTGACAAAACCGAGATCATGGCTGTTGGTACTCCTCTCGTGTCAGATGGTTAAAGCTGAGTCGGCCAGAAATTGATGGTGTTGTTTTACCATTCAAAGAGTCAGTGAAATATTTAGGTGTCAGCATTGATCAAACGCTCTCTATGCAGAACCAAATTCGAATGTTTGTCGTGCATGCTTCTTGGAACTGCGACGTATTGCTTCTATCCGGTCTTACCTCTCCACACAGGCAATAATCAGACTCATCACGCCATGGTATGTCCCGAGTAGACTACTGTAACTCTGTGTTAGCAGGACTTCCTTCAGAACAGCTTGCACGATTACAAAGGGTGCGAACTGTGCAGCTGGCTTGTGCTCAAAAGCGTAAAACGAGCATATTAACACTTTGTTGCGTGAACTCCACTGGCTTCCCATCAATATCGATGGCAGTTCAAAATTGCAGTCTTTGCCTATCGTTACTTTGATGGACACTCCACCAGTTCTTTCTGCTTCTTGTCCACCTATCAAACTTCTCGGTCTCTTCGATATCTTCTCAAAAACTTCTGAAAATTCCTAGGCGCTCGTTGAAGACAGTCGGTGAGAGAGCATTTAGCTTTAGTGCGCCCACTCTTTGGAATTCTCTTCCTGAAAGCTTACGTGACTGCCTACATTATCTAAATTCAAGTCAGAGTTAAAAACATACTTCTTTAGGAAAGCCATCTTCAACATTAATGCTGTGTCTATTATTCTGACCTGACTTTATATGTACTGCATGCAAAACTGTATTGTTTACGCTTGAACCGATGAACTTGATAAGTGGCCTGTGTCGGTAGGTGTGTTGTGTGTGTGTGTGTGTGTGTGTGTGTGTGTGTGTGTGTGTGTGTGTGTGTGTGTGTGTGTGAAACATGTTAGTGCGAGTGTTTGAGTGTGTGTTGGCGCAATGAGTTGATCCAAGAATTGCGCTATATAAAATCTATACATTATTATTATTATTTATTATTACAGCCCTTTCGGACAAGGGGGGACAATCATATATAAATAAATGTTTTGTCATAATGATCTCAAATCTTTATCAAAAGATATACACACACACGCATGAAAGAAAAATTATGCACGCACATGCAGGTGCATGCACACGCACGCGCTCGCGCGCGCGCATCACACACACGCGCGACGCAGAGATAAGAGAGGGGAAGGAGAGAGAGAGAAAGAGAGAGGAGAGAGAGAGAGAGAGAGAGAGAGAGAGGGGGGGGGGAAGAGTGCGAGAGAAAGAGAGAGAGAGACAGAGACAGAAACAGAGAGATGCATGCGCGACGCGGGTATACAGATGGTGGATCATCTTGTAGTTTGTTGACTTTGTTCAATTAACATTTCTAATCTTCATTGCTTTGCTAAAAATCTAGCAGGGATATCGTTACATTTTCATTGTTATTTGAAAGAATATATGTTACGATCTCTGATCAGGATTTCCTGTAAAGGAATTTAGAATATTACAGCTTTTGCGCTTTTCATTATAAGCAGAGCAATTGAACAGTAAATGGATTTCATCTCTGTTCCATTTCCACGACGGGCAACGTTTTTATCTTCTTCAGTTTGAAACCAATGTTTGACATTTTTTAGACGCTAACTCTTAGTCTGAATCTGATAAGACTAACCTATGCCATTTATCCAACACAAATGATAAAATATTTTTCTGCTTGAAAAACATTTTTGAAGAATAAAACACCTATATTTATCATTAGCTTCAATTCTGAATGCCAATTTCTGTTTAGCAGGAGAATTTTTGAATATAATAAACCATATCACAAAGACTTGGCTTAGCCATCAATACCAAAAACCCTTCT
>JAFLJL010005706.1:0-13377 GCA_018398815.1 Conus ventricosus | reverse complement strand
AAACATTCAAAACCTGAAAAAGAAATAGCACTTTCCTTTTTGTGTAGGCTGCAAAAATGTTAGGCTTTGAAGCTGACATCTAGATTTGATTTGTGCCAGAAAAAACATTATGGGAAAAACCCGCTCGATCTTGCATTACTTTCATTACTTATGTTATTTGGACAACTAAGCATAAAGAAAATTTATTATGGAAGGCCTCAACTTTTTAAGAGCTCTCCGCGGGAAAGCTGCATATTGCGATTATAAATTATACAATTCCCCAAATTTACGTTTAAAAGATTGTTTGTGGGAGGGTGGATCTTTTAAAAAATAAAAAAAAACAGGGAAAGTCAAAATGTGATAACTGCACATTGTTTTGGAAAAAAAAAATAATACTTACTAAAAAATAATGTCGGTGGGCCAGAAGAACCAGGAGTTACATTGGGCCCCTGTAAGGTGTAAAATTTTTAGAATTTAAAAGCCCTTTGCGAGTTGGGACTTTGAACAAACGGTAGATAGGCACTTTTTTTGGTTTTGAGTACATAAAGATGGGATTAAAACGAAAAGAGGTTGCGACAAAAAAGGGTTTCCAAAACTAGAACAATAGAAATCTGAAGCAAATAATTTTGGCCATTGAATATAAAAAGTTAAAAACCCTGACCTAAAATGGCACTTAGAACCTATTTAGAATGGGAAAAAAAAATTTTGAATTCATAACCCCTTTTCTTTTTTGCCCGCCAAAATTTTAGAAACCTTTCAACTCGGCCCCTTTACATGAAGTCTTATCCCAAACAAAATAGCGAAAAAAAAAATTTGAAAAAAACGCGTAGGGAAAAAAAAACAGTACTCCCCCACAGAAAAAACTTTGAAAAAAAGCTTTAAAAATTCAGTTTTTTCCCAAGCAGAAAATTGGGAACACGTTCCAATGATATTTAAAATTTCTGTTTTTAAAGATGTGGGGGGGTTTGGGGTTGGGGGCGTTAGTGATACCTTATAAAGGAATTAATTGGGGAAAAATTAACGTTAAAGTTTAAAACGTTTTGTCGTCTTTCTACTGGCGAGGATATAAGTCATAAAACAAGAAAAAAAATCACTGTTGACTTAAAATGAAAAAATCTTACAGGACAAAATTGGATTAATCTTACACATTTAGGCCTCATGGGGTTTTTATTATATGAACAAGTTTTGACGGAGAGTAGAAAAAAAATAAAAACTAAATTAGTTTAAAACTCTGTTATAAAAATGGAGCATTTAAAAACTTTATGAAAAAAAACTTATTGTCATTGTTTGGGCAGACGGGGTTGGGGAAAAAAAAAATATTTACCTCGACCTTTACAAACGTTTATCTTTATAATTTTAATTATTGTGGTTTTTGTCCAAACTTAAATGGAACAAAGCATATATGTAAAAGGTTTTTTTTGGACAGATGATGACTAATTTAGTTAACCAGCAATAAACTGATGGTTTTTAGAACAGTTTTTGACTGTTTAAAGGGAACGAGCATATTTATTTAATGACTGTTGGGCAAAAGAGACAAGTTAAAAAGAAACCTTTGCAAAACTGCTTTCGCGGAAGGCATGCTGGGTAAGTGTGGGGTTTTATGTCAAAAATTAATCTTTTTTTTAAAAAGTTTTTAGAGAAATTTTAAGACTGTAGTTTTTTATTTACTAAAAAGAAAAAGACCATTTGAAAATTTGGGCCGAAAATGTGTTATAAAAATGACCGGGAAAAAACACGGGGATTAAGAAAAATTAAAATCGAAATTTTAGTAAATTAGTCTTGAAAAGGGAAACCCTACACAGTCTTTGTTTGTAGATAATTCGTTATTTTTTAGTTATTAAAGTTTTTATTTCAGAAACAGGGAAAGGGGCTTTCGGGGTTTCTTTCGCCCGAAATGAGGGGGGGAAGTGGCCAGAATGCCCTTTCCGTTCTCTACTTTTAGGCCGTTTTTTTTTTGTTCTTTTTTTACACCCCACCAAGGCATAAAACATTGAAAATATTCCCTCTCTTCTCTTTGTTTTGTTTGCTTGCTTTTTTGTTGATCTGAAATTTTTCCCTTTGTTTCCCCACCCATGTTCAACTTTATAAATACAATAGTTTCTTTTTAAATCATTTACAATTGATTCAATGTGGTGGGTTTGTTTGTCATATAATGATACATTTTTGAAATAATGTATGCTGAAAAGGGACAGATTGTAAGCTGGGTTGCCTAACATTTTATCCTTGGTTTTAAAACTTTTTTGTCAACTCAATCTCTCTCCTCTCTCCTTCTCTCTCTCTCTCCCTCTCTCTCTCTCTCCTCTCTCTCTTCTTCTTCCAACATGCCACACTTGAAAACATGCACACATTTGAACTTGGAATTTACCCCTTTCCCCCTTTTTTTTTTTATTGTGTACAAACATTTCCTCCACTTTGTTCTTTGCTGTTGATAGGTTTTTTGTATTCTAGTCAAATTGGTTACAGGGACTTTTTTTGTCATGCAATACCTTCAATTTCAATAAAAACTGGCTTAGACGGTAAATCAATCATAGAAAAAAAAATCTTTAAAAGTAATACATTTTGGAATCACATGATCATAGCGCCCCTTGTTTATTTTAGCTTTTTTTATGCAAAAGAAAGACAGATGACAAGATGAAGGCCCTTTTGCAAAAAAATTTTACAGTAAAGAAATGGAAGAAATAAAGAAGGATTTCATTGATCCCGCCCAATGACAGGGATGCAAAATTTCCCACTGGCTGGATTTTTTTCAGTCACTGACCCAATGGCATGATCACTTGGTGCAGAAAGTCTTTTGTTTCATCAAAAACCCCACTTTTCCCCTTTGGGTTTGGGTTCCTGACTTTTAAAAAAATGCTAAAGTAACCAAAAAATAATAATAATAATATAAAATTCAGCTGGGTGAGAAATGGCCCGGGGGGCCCCCCTTTAGCCGATCTTTTGGTAGACACAAAAACTGCTCAACTAAAAACTACCCTAAACATCTTTTATCATTCACCCTGATTTTATTATTTGTGCTTGTGATTCCTGCGAAATTTCTTATGTGGCTAGGTGGGGGGCTAAGGCAGGATAATTTGTTCCTTTAAAAGGGCTGTTAATGATTCTTGAAATGTTCAGAGTTTCTGCATTCACAATTTTGGTACGAGCGAGTTCCCGTGTCAGCTACCTATTGATAAAAAAGTTTGTCTGTGTTGAGTTTACTGTAGTTTTATTTTTTTTAAATTGTGCCCTTTTATTTGGTCCTTGGGTTGGTATGAAGGTGGAGGCCAATTAAAAGGTCCTCTCCATGGTAATTTTACCCTTTTTAATTCTCCTCTGATTCTCCTGTAACCATTGGGTAATTTCACACCCTTCAGTCTGTTGGTCTTTTTAAAATTTATTTGCTTTCGACATGTTAAAAAAACGCGCCCAGTCTATCGGGACCCTAAAATCTTTCTGCTTTCTGTTCGCAAGGGGAACCTTCCTGATTGCGATAGTTTTCATTGTAACTGTGATGACTTGGCCTGCCATGTGAAGAAAAATGCTTTTAGTTGCATAAATTTTTAATTGCCCCCTTCGCCCCTTCAAAAAATTTATCAGATCTTTTTTAAAGTTTACATTGACCCCCAAGCAGGCCAAATTCTTTATATCGCATACTAGCCGTTTTTCCCCACATCTGGCAAGTCGTTGACATACAAAACGAAGGGGCCGGGCCCCTAAGACACTGCCTTGTGGTACTCCATTGTTACATCTCCCAATAGACATTGCCCATGTTTTGTTTTATCTTTGTTTTCTGCGATTAGGACGGTTAGGCGGGGCTGCCAAAGCTTCTATTCAAAAGTAAGATTTTAATGCTAGTATTTTGTAGTGCTATGGCTAAAGGGTTGTAAATTTCCCCCGTTCGTACGTGTTTCAGAAAAAATTTCAGGAGCCCACTTAAATGAACTTAAAATTCTGCTTGTGGTAATAAACCATCTTAGCGCCCCCCAAACGTAACCCGGAAGAAACCTTCGAGTTAAAAATAAACCCGGGAATTTACCTTGGAAAACATAAGTCGCTTTGATCAGCTCGTCGGAGCCCAAAAACACCCCCATCACTCGTCTCCATATAAAATACTACATGGGGGCAGCGGAAAGTCAACGATCGATAAATCTGGAACGGCCGAAGAAAATATGTCATCCCATCCAAACCTGCCTCTCCCGAAACCTTTTGTGGATCCAATCAAATGGCCCAAAATGGGTCAAAAGCTTCGATCGCTACGGATTGTGTCGGCCCCGCACTCCGGGAAATCGCCAGAGCAAAAGTACATTTCGTTGCAATGGGGGAAATTTTGCGATGTATTTTACCCTGAAAGAAGAAACTTTGATATGGGCTCAAAACAAGTGTTTGAAACCATTTTGGTGACGAAAAAAGTGGTTGTAGAACGTGCCAAATTCAATAAAAACGTGTTTAGAAACCCGAAAAACCAAAATTTACAGTTTCATTCGGCTTATATAAAATGGCCGAAAAATGTGAATAGGACCTTGAAAAAATAATTGATTTGTGAAGAAAAGTTGTAGGGGTATTTAGATATCTTTAAATGTCGCAAGCCAAAACCAAATTCCCTGAAAGTGAAACAGCAGACAACCCAAAAAAGAAACAAATCGCCATTATCGAGGAATGAGAAAATGAAATTTATAAAAAAAAGTCGACTACGACCCATCCCTCAACTTCAAATCTTCAAAAAAAATAAACTTGGGGGGTCTGACACGTAAATACTGTGGGAGGAACCACACAAAGTGAATCTGCCCTGCCAAAAAATGCATCTGCGTTTTCCCGAGAAAAAAAGGTCCTAAAAGTAGTCTGTCGATCGCGAAAACCAAAAACCCGTCCCCGAATGTTGAGAAAAAAGATATTTATCGAGACTTTTTAGGATAATTTTTTAGCATTCAGATGTGATAATTGGTCAGCGGAAATTCTCGTAAGGGAACCCCCAATTTTAAGTTGACACTGGTGTTTAGTCTCTCATTGGGAATCTGGTTTGGGAAAAGAAAAGCTGAAAAAAACAAGGAAAATTCTGAAAGGTCCGGAGAACATCATTTGAAGTGAGGGGACGATCCCGGGACCTCCGAACAAGGAAAAAAAGATAATGAGACACTTTATGTGCTGAAAGGACAGACATCGCTCCTTTGGAAGTCAGCATGGTAAAATAGATTTGTCAAGGGGTTGCCGTCTCGAAAAATCTGTCCCGACTACAGAAAAGTTCTCAATTGTTAGAGGCTGGGTACATCCCAAAGCCCTTAAAAACAACAAAAGTGACCCCCCAAGCCCGTGTGTATTTTTCCCCCCGCAAAATTTGGATCCACCTTTAAGGTTAAAAAAAAAATTTATGAATCTGGGAAAAGGGGTAATCTTTTTCCTGTTCAAGCCAAAAAGATGGTGTTCAGGAATAGTGGTCGTTTCCAAAAAACCCAAAAGGCTCTTCAGATTGTGGTTGTCTGACTAATAATAAATCAGTCGCGAGAAAAAAACCCATGCATAGTTGTGAAAGTCTGCAAAGCTGGAAAAATTTAAAAGTTTTCACCAAACTTTTGCTAAAAAAGGATTTTTGGAAATCCCACTGGCAGAGATCAAAGAACACCACTTTTGTCACCCTTTTTGGGAGATATTGTTCCCCAATCGCCTGCCATTCGCTCACCTGCAAGGAAAATTTTTAAGAGCCTTCTGAAATACTCGGGGCCAAGAAGGATCATTTGCACTGGGGACGTGTCCCTTTTCCCTGCGTTGACCCCGGAGATCATGCCAAAACTCCAGAAGTCCTACAAGTCTGCAAAATGCTGGTTAACGCTTAAAGAAAAG
Source organism: Conus ventricosus (assembly GCA_018398815.1). Classification (NCBI taxonomy): domain Eukaryota; kingdom Metazoa; phylum Mollusca; class Gastropoda; order Neogastropoda; family Conidae; genus Conus; species Conus ventricosus. The sequence goes on along the minus strand of JAFLJL010005706.1, from coordinate 7,584 downwards.
TGCGAGTTCTTAACATCTGTGAAATTCCCCGGTCTTTTTAGCTTCAGGAAATTAGTGATCTGCAAAATAAAGGCCATCATGAATTTCCCCGTCCCCGAACGCACGAATTTCGCGCCCTGGGGATGGTCAACCAATTGGCCAAATTTACTCCCCGTTTGGGAACTGAATGCACCACTCCGGGAATGCTCGCAAAGACCTGCAGGCTATGGGGGGAAACCCCAAAAAAGCTTTTCAGAAATAAAAAAGATTGACTTCAACCCGTACTTGCACATTTCTCCCCAAGGCAAAACAATCATCGCAGCTGGCTTGGGAAAGCTTGGGCAGTTCTTTTCAAAACAAGAAGACGATCACGGTCCCGGTCGTTATCTCAAGTCATCAATGACGCAGAAAAAAATACAACAATTGAGAAAGAGGACTTGCAGCAACCCGGGCATCGAAGTTCAAGAATCATTTAGGGTCTAGAATCAATGAAATGACCCTAAACCTCTTGTCCACTTCTGAGCACCAAAAAAATCGCAAGATGCCACCCCGGATTTAGCGTTTCGCTAGTCTAAAGATATAACCCCCCAGTGATACATGTCTAGGGAAAAAGCCCAATAACAGCTGACGCCTACACGCGCACCGCAAGTCCCCTAAAAAGCAGACATCGTTTTCTTAGCTCTGTGGACCGCCAAAAAGCCATTAAATCTTTCCCGCATCTCTCAAAACTGGAGAAATGAAAACGCAAAAAGCTGATGCTGAAACAGCTAAAAACAAGGTATGTAGAACAGGTTGGCAACATTGTCCGAATCTCATTATGAAACAGTACTGGACAATCGACACTTTCCAAATGTCGATGTCCCTCTTGTACGATGATGCAGCATGCCCGAGGTTGAACTTGAACCTGATCGATAATGAAGGTCATTTGGGGGATTTCCAAAAGTAAGCCTCGCACAGATTCAGTTTGGTGGCCCTCAATCCAGTCAAAACGAAGAAAAAGGGCCAAAAAACTTCCCGTAAAGCTCCGACCCGAGTTAAGGGAACCCCCTTTTCCATCTCTTTCCCCGAAAGACCCTGGTCGCGTGTTGGGATGGATCTCTTCGAACCCCGAAAAATCCATTGTGGGTCGATCTTTTCCAGATGGCCTGAAATCGTTTTTTGAGACACAACCCGCAAAGAACCTCCAAAAAAAAAGAGCTCTTTGGTCCGGCATTAGATGTTGTGATCTCAGACAAAGGTCCCCAATTTTGAATTTCGAATTCAGAAAATTTTGCAGAATATGTTTTACCCAACCCCCAAGTCAACCCCGATATCCTCAAGTAATGGGGAAGCCGAACGCACAGTACAAACCATTAAGAGCTCCTGAGAAATCCAAAACCGTACCGCTCTACTCATGTACAGGGAACTCCCCTACAGAATGGCTTCCCAAAATGAACTACTCATGGGAAAAAATTTAAAAAAAACTTCCCTCAACCCCTCAAATCTTGCCCCCGAAAGCCCAAAGAAAATACAAAAAAAAGAGAAAGGGAAAAAAAAAACAACACGTCAAAAAACAACAAAAGGCATCAACGAAAGAAGTGCCCACTGACAAAAGGTGACACGTGTTTGTCAGGCATGGGACCCGGGGAAAATCATATCCAGACAAACAATCCTCGTTCCTACATTTTTGGACCCCCAGCAGCATTCCTGAAAAGATCACCCTGGTTCTATCCTGATGAACCAATCCTCACCAAACCCCAAAAATGCCAGAGCATGCAGCTTTTATTCCCCGTGAAGAGTCCCGTGCGCAGTCACCACGGGCTCAACCTCAACACAATCAGTGTCCCCAAAAACTCACCCCCAAACCCTTTCAGCTACTACCCCTCTGGGGGTCATCAAGAAACCACAAAATGAATCTAGAATTTTTCATTCATCTTATCTTCCCGTCATTTGTTTTTGTTCCGAGTTTTGTGTTTGTTTTTACTACTAGTTAAAAAAAAAAAAAAAAAAATAAAGAAAAGGGGAAGAGAAGACAAAAACCAGTAGTGAAAAACATTTTTAATTTCAAAGTTTTTAATTGAAAGGGGGTGTAGGATAATGAACCCTCTTAGAGACAACCCAACGTAACCGGAAAAACTCTTTTGACGCTTAGAATGATCCCGGGAAAGTTACCTTGGTAAAATAAGCTGCATTTGATCAGCTGTCGGGGTCACCAAAAGCCCTACCCGTCTCCCTATAAAAAAATCCTGCTTGCTTCTTCCCTTGGCGCTCAGAGAAATAGCAGTAACTTTCAATACTTTTTTTTTTTTCACATCGAGAAGTTAACAACACAACAAAACCAGAAGGAAACCAAATTACTTTATTATCGCCTTCCCTGGTCGCAATTCTTACCCGGGACATTTAAACCCGTACACAAGGGGAAAAAATAGCCCCAAATTGACCAAGTGGGGTTCTAGTCAAGTACAATAAAGCACAAACCTTACCCCATTTCATTTCACTCCCAAATTTGACCCCTTCACCACAAGCGTTCAACCTCAGAGCCATAAGGGGGGGGTTGGTATGAATGGGGGAGGGGGGGGGGGGGGCATTGATTTGGTGATAGTCGTCAGACTTCCTACCAGGCAGCGTCTTCCACGGCGGTTCCGTCAACCTCCAAGATCAACCCCTTCGCCTAAGGTCGCTCGCAATACGCACCAAACTGTACCGCTTGTCGCCAGTGCTACTTTCCATTCTCCCTTGACAGGTCTCCTCCCCAACATGCTGCAAAAGATGTCCTCAATCATACGCTGTGCAGCGTCGCCAATGTAGTCCATCATCCCACTTCTCTCCTTTAGATTGTCGTTTCACGTAGCTACACGCCAATCTCAGGCCACCCTGCAATTGGGTAATGTGCAGTGAGCGTACCACACAAAGCGAATAGCCTCCGCGTCGACAATGGATGATACCACACATGGTATCGTTGCTTCGACCAAACCAGAGCTTGCCGGGCAAGATCTCGCGTCAACTTCAATCCAAGGGCTGTTCCTCCGTCCAACTTTCCGCTGGTTTGGCAATCCAACCCATATTTGTTGAGGGTGTGTTGTTACGTCTTCTGCACTGACCTGTGTCACATTCCATCCCAGAATTTCGTCGACATATGAAATGGGGGCACGTCAATTCCGGCTTCTCGCTAATACTGTTTTCCAGTACTTTTGGTCATATGCGTGGTGCACAATTACAGCCCGAAGCCCAGTCGTGTCAAACATTACGTTCTCCCTTTTGGTATCTCACCAACTGATTCTTCCACAGTTCGGGCTCACGTGCAGCTGGAGATATGGATGCTGACTTCAAATCCACTATGTCTGACTCTTTCGCCGCTCACTTGTCTCCCTGCCTTATCACCTCGTGACACACCATCGATTAAGTCATCGCCGTCTGACATTCCTCTGACTCATCAACTCTTGAAAAGTCGAATACCGCCTCACACCTTACTTTTGCAGCCTGCACCACCGCCATCAATGGTATAATACCTTCGTGACGTCCTCAATGCACGGCATCAGAATGCCCTCTTCAATACCCAGTTGTCTACTTCATCTTCAAATTTCGCCACGTTTACTTACATCCATATGTTGTCATACAGAGCAATCCTTTCGTAAGACAGTACTTCTTACCTCCTTTCAGCGATACGTAATTGTCCACATTGTCTCCATAAAAGCCGCTACAAAGTCCCTTATCTTCAATGACCATTGAGTATGCTGACACTCCAGTGGATCAACTGCAACGCACGTAATGCGCCGGTACCAAACTCCCACTTCCGAGCCTCCAACCGTCACTCTGATCCCCCCACTTCCAATTAACGTCCATCCCAATGACACTCTATTCCCCCCACTAGTCTATCCACACTGTGGATTGGTCCTCACTGTTTTTCATCAATGGAAACTTCAATCATGGTGGATACCTCTGCCGTTCACCGCGCCTCCCCTCAAAAAGCTTGTGTGCATACCTGCCTTCCCACGTGTGGCACGCAGTCTGCCCGAATCTTTGTATTTGAACCCCATGACGACCAACGCTCGTCTTGCTGACCCAAACATGCACACGCATCACCGGCAACCCCTCCAACCGCCATTGCAGCGCTTGCGACCACTGACCTCAACCGTCCTCGTCCTCCCTTATTCTAGTCCTCTTGCTCTTTGTGCAGTGCACTGCAATATTGCCCCTCACCACCACAGCGTAACAAATAACCGATCCCTCCGTTTGGCGGCGGTCCTAGCTCCTTCGCTAGGGCAATCCAGATAAGTGTCCTCCCCAGCATGCAAAACAACCTCTCCCATGTCCTGGCTTCTGTTCCACTGGACCCCTCTAAACGTCACTGCAGGCGCTGAAACTCCTGCCCAAGTCGTTTACAGTCACTATCCGTGCCCCGTCCAACTAGCAAAGCAGGTGATGTTTGTTTCGAGACGCTCACAACTTGGTTGTAGATCTGCTGAAATCCCACATGAAACCCCGTGACGAATGCCATCCTGACTACCAATCGATCCGCTCCTTCTAGCCACACGTTTCTTACTATCCTCCTCACCTCGTGCGCAAACACATCCACTGTTCCCCTGTCCACCTGCATTCTTAAGTTTGCTGTACGCATGATTCATTGTCCGTAAATGCTTCTTTTTATGTCGTCTTTTGATCATTTTAAAATCCCCTTTGCCTCCTCTGCATCCATTTCTAAATACACTGCAAACGCGCCGTCTTCCAGATAGATGGTTACAAAACGGCCACGTCTACAAAATTGGTCAATTTTGCCACCAACTCCGCCTTTTGAAGCCAAGCAATGACGTCTCCTTCTCCATTGAATGATTCAGGAGCACATCGTGCTTCACGAATTGCCACCTTCTTATTTTGCCGAAGCCTTCTGAACAAACCTTACTCTGAAACATAATAAACCAAAATCCTTGTTTTCCCGAATCAAAGAATATTAGACCCAATAATCTTATCAATAGCCACACTGAACAATGTAACACTAAACAATATTGTGCAAGTGCAGGTAAGTATCTAGGTCGAACAAGAAGCCGGAATAGCTTGTGGTTAATTAATGTCAAGAATAGACGGGAATACGAAATCTTGGCCACTCACCCCATCATAAGACCGCGTCACTACGTCTGCTCTTTCTTCCGATCGTCAGCAGTAAGAGGCAGAAATTACCCGCGTTTCCCGCTATTTAATTTACCATGCGTCCAGGCGCCCCTAGTATTCAAGGGCCTGTACTCTAATTTGTTTGACGAACCCATCCATAACGTGCCCTTCACTCTGCACCAAAAATACAACGAACCCCTGACAATCATAAACAACATCTCTTAACACATCCATATCAGCTTAAACTACTTTGAACACATTATATATAGTAGCATACAATGGACCATCTTGACAAATATGACTTCTTAAATAACGCCCAGCATGGTTTTAGACAGCGAAGGAGTTGTGAGACTCAACTTATAACAACTCTCAATGATTTTAATAACTGTCTTAACAACAGACAGCAAATAGATGCAATTTTATTAGACTTTTCTAAAGTCTTTGATAAGGTTGACCATGAGGGCCTGCTGCTTAAATTAGAACACATCAGCATTGGCGGTTCTTTGCTAAAATGGGCTAGATCATTCCTCATTGGGAGAACGCAGAAAGTTGTTGTGGAAGGGTCGTCATCCCATTGTAAACCAGTCTTGTCAGGTGTACCACAGGGAACTGTTCTGGGGCCCTTGTTTTCTTAATTTCTATAAATGACATAAGTAGAAATCTCTCTCCTGGAACTACTATAAGGCTTTTTGCAGATGACAGCTTAGTATATAGAACAATCAGAAGCAAGAATGATACACGCATTCTACAAGAAGATCTAAACGCTTTACAAGAGTGGGAAAGAACTTGGAAAATGGAATTTCATCCCCAAAAGTGCCAAGTGTTGCGTATATGTAACAAACGCTCACCAATTAGATCAGATTCTTCCCCGAAGATGGAGTATGGCTGCCTTAATGGCGGGATAAAAAAGGGTCATACACACAAAACTCCACTGCCTGGCTATACAGGGAGTGTCCGCAGGAGTATCAGCCTGCGTACGCAGAAAGAAAGAAAGATCAGATCATTCAATCCATAATACTATTCTTAAAGAAACTAATGCTGCAAAATATTTAGGCGTGATTATAGATAGTCGTCTCAAATGGAAAGAACATTACAATTTAGTATGTAAGAAAGCAAATAACATCTTAGCTTTCTTATACAGGAATATCAATGACTGCCCCCAAAAGGTTAAAGACGACTGCTACAAAACACTGGTTAGACCAGTACTGGAATATGGTTGCTCAGTTTGGAATCCTTACCATCTAAAGGACATTGATAACCTCGAAAAGATTCAGAAGAGAGCAGCACGGTTCGTAACAGGGAACCACATCAGAGAAAAGGGGAATACTAGGAAGAACATGAGGAAATTAGAATGGAAACCCTTAGAAGAGAGAAGAGCTTTTATCAAACTTAGATAAGATAAGATAATGTTGCTTATAGCCCAGCCGACCGCAAAGGGCCACATCAGGGCTGTCACCACGTTAAAATCAACTCACCAGCCATTTAAAAAAAAAACAAAAAAAAAACCAACTTTCACACATCTCATTAAATGACATCGTCTAGAAACGCACCAGAAATTGCATTAAAATCTTTCTTCCGTAAAATCTTAAATCAGATGAAAAATGTTAATCTCTCTCAAAAACTCCAGGATCACATCAGGCGGGACATCCCTGAACATGATCTTCATGGACTCCACTGTAAAATGTTTGTGTCTCACATCGTGCAAGTCCCAACACTCTAAAAGAACATGTTTCATTGTGAGTGGCGCATGACATGGAATACACCACGGAGCTTCTTCACTCTTTAAAAGGTAAGAATGGGTAAAATACGAATGGCCGGTGTGCAGCCGGCACAGAACCGTTTCCTCTTTACGACCACCCGACGTAGATGGGAGGAAGTCCTTAAGGTTTGGATGGATCTGAAAGAGTTTGTTACTCGTCTGTTTGTTCCAATCCTCCTGCCAGAGGTCTCTCACATAATCATTAATTTTGGGTTTCACATCTGAGCAGGGATATAAACGTTGGACAGTTTCTCTCTTGTGGCGTTCTTGGCTAAACGATCAACCATTTCGTTCCCGCCGATGCCAACATGACCAGGAACCCAAGCAAGAGTAATGTTGTAACCGTCCGCCTTCAACTTGCTGAAAAGTTTTAAAAAAGTAAAAGTTCTGGATGCTGAAGGTTGCGGCCAGCTATGGCCTCCAAAGCTGACAGCGAATCCGACAGAACCAGAAAGTCCCTCTTTGAAGAATGCGAGATTATCTTCAAAGCCAAAACCAGAGCAGTAAGTCAGCAGAATAGACAGAAGCATCGGAATGAATATGTTCCAACAGTATCTGAGAAGGAGCCCCAGGGCATAGGCTGCACAGGCCACTCCATCTTCAGACTTGGAACCGTCAATGAAACATTTTGACAGGATGGAATTTGAACAGAGGTCACATACAATGCATTGTACGCCAGAGGCTGGTAGACTCTTTGCGAAAAGCGCAAGATCGAAACGAATACTGGTGTGAAAAAGGTCCACGGAGGTTTATCCGGAAAC
>JAFLJL010005705.1:36633-95698 GCA_018398815.1 Conus ventricosus | reverse complement strand
GGCCCAAAAGCCCCAAGGCCATTGAAGAATCAGCAAACGCTCGCGGGCTCTGTTCGCGATGACATGAATATGAAAAGCACAGCGCTTGTCTTGGATTAACTCCTGCCATAGGGATTTACTTGGTCTTTATCTTACTAAATAGTAACCCAAATATTACGAGAACTAATGCCCTTATGTGCTCGGCCATTAAGCAACTACTTTTGCTTGCAGTAGACAAAAGCAGCTGGACAATACTCCCCATAGCCTGGTAAAGCGTTCACGGCTTTACCAGCTAATTTTTTTAATAAACTTGCAAGATGGATCAAGCTGTTTTGTTTTGTTACCTTGATTTATTAAGGTGGAGGCGATGGCGGCGGGTGGTACTGAACTTTGGTCACCGCCCGCCTCTGTAATAGCATCACAGTGTATTATTGCAAATCCTAAGGCAGTTATAACGCTTTTGCTATGTGACTCCTTGCTCTCTAAAACAGGTGTTCTTATTCTTATGCTAGTGTCGGGTCTTCATATAAAATTTTTTAGATAGTTTCTCTTATTCTATTCCACTTGTGTTCGTAATTGGTCTCAGTTAGGTAGTCAGCGCTTCTAGTTTGCCGATCTTCTTGTTTCAAGATTTTTTAGTCTTTGTCTTATTCTTTTTCTTTAATATAGGCCCTACGATGGAGTAGTCAGCCTCAACGAGTTTTCTTTTTCTCTTTTTATATGCTCATCTAGTTCACTAGTTTTGCTTAATTGTTTGTTATTTCCGCCTTTGACGACTTCTCAAATCATGATCAAGGGCTGCTATTTCTCGCATGGGTAGCGTGTGAGTCGTGTATAAGTTTTATAATGCTGTTTTCTTCTGAAAACTGGTTTCTGCTTCTTTTGACATTTATTATTTCATCTGTCGAATTGATTTAATTCTTCAAGTTCATGTTTTGGTATTTGGTTAGCTGTTGGGAGTTCCTGCAGTGTGTTTTAAGTTTAGAAAATTGCCTCCGCCCTTAATTTCGGTTTTTAACAAGGACAGGCGAATTTGATCTTTCACACTGAGTCTTTGTATAATTGAACTCTTAGCTAAAAACTTTGATGGGTCAGTACGTTTTGTTGTAAGACGAAAAGTTGCCTTGATCGTTTTTTACAGACAAATGATCATCTTTTAATTTCAAAATCGATTTGGGTTATAAATTCGGGAGGTTCTTGATCCTAAACTTTCGTAAAATGATTTACTTACTTTCTGTTAATTCATGCCGCATTGAGAGCATTGAGCGATGTTGATGTTAAAGGGATCATTTCACTTCATGTCGTCTCCAGGATCAAAAACATCATAATCTTCTTAACTACAATTCCTGAAATGTTTTTAACTAATTAACTTTTTATTTTGCTTCTTAAAAAGGCCACAAACAAGTACATGGCTCGATCTTGACCCGCATTTGAAAACTGAAAGAGCCTTTGGCTGTGAAGGGATATCAAGCGGAATTTTACTGTTCCTATAATCCATCTCTATTGTGCAGATTCAAATTTCTTACTCGTCAATTTTCCAGACCTTAGGAGCGGCTTGAAGTGATTGTGCCCAGGCTCTGCACGTCTTACGTTCAAAATAGGAACTCGATTCAACAACAGACCCAATCAGGACAGTTGTACAGAATCTGGGGCGGGCAATCGTTAAGAAAATTTCTTTTAAAATATTGAGAGGGCAAGAAATATTTTTCTTTTGCACATGCAGACATATGTTTATCCTATTTGTTCTATGGCTTAATGGGAATGAAGGGCCTTGATCTTGGTTTCAAGGAATTGAAAATGAAGAAGCCACTAAAACATAGTATAGGCGCGGGAGATTTCTAAAGACGGCAAAATGTATGTTGCTGTTAAGTTTGCGTATGGAAACGCTTTTCATTCCCTTAGATGTTTGAGTTGTGTTAATAGGCGCTTGACCCCATACTTTCAAGGAGCATTAAAGGACAGATTGCTCATATGAACTAACTTTTAATGTTAACAAACGGGTTATTAAATCATCTGACACCAGAAGCAAAGTACAGCATTTATGACATCTCGGTAGAGTTTGGACGTTGTTTGCTACATGTATTTAGCAAGGCTGATTGAGCACCAATGATCAGTCAAGATTGCAATATATTACGAAGAGTGATTCATCATACAAATATATCCAGAAGCAGGGCAGACACCATATGGAATTTTTAGTTTTAGCACCGCAGCAATATCGCTTAAAGGTATATTTTATTGCTGTTGTGAAGATGAAGAACCGTTCAAAAGAGCAAGTGAAAAGTTTTTTATCCTAAAATAACGAAAGAATGTTCAATGTACAATTGACGGTAGGTCCTAACATATATATTCGCTTGCGGGCTTAGGACCTTATCTCATTTGAGAAATAACGAAAATTGTTTGGGGGTAGGAGGGTAGAAATCAACAGCAGACACTAGTGTCTAAAGATTTTACATCTTCAAAGGTAGGCTGAGGAATATTTAACTATCAATATACGGTCTATGGATGGACCTATAGGTCAACAGAGGATATTGAGTTGTAGGAAGGGGAGAAACGTGAGAGACGTAAGAAACATCCAAATTGATAATGAGAGAAGCCGTATAATCCGCTTAATGGACATTTGTTTCTTAGTTTATGTTGCGCAGCTCTGAATATGAAGAAATAAGGATTAAAATATGAGTATTATACTAAATTATTTTTTATTTTATCAAAAGCATGTCTGTTCATGGTTTATCCAAATGTGCCTACTGCGCGCCAAAAGAAGAGTTAGTAGAAACCCTACAATAAAAACCTTCAGATTAACACCAAATACACCACATGCTGCAAAAACGAGAAGCTGGACCTTTCAAAAATTTACTGCAAAGCCAAACGGTGGGTATTTCTGCTGCCTTTAATGCTGTTATCTATGTTAATCTGGAGCATCGACTATAAGTGCTCTAATTCAGCAGGAAGAGTTGTTGGTCTATTAGCATACGGGCATAGGCGCACCCGCAGCTTTACCTCTAGGGGTTTGTCTTTAGCTATTGGCCTGTGTTCATTTAGCTGTAAGTGCTGCTTGGCAAAAAATTAAAAATCAACTCCAAAAGCACACTGCTATGGTTCAACTATTAACGGCCTATAAAACTTACGTTCGTTTAAACTGACAATAAATAAAGCACTTGCTGACTCAAACATCACGGTCGGATGAAGAATTTTATGTTTACAGGCCGATTTTGATTGACTACAAAAGACAAAGTATGATCTTCAAAGAAAGTCCTGAGGGACAAGTTTTTCTCAACAGCCTGACGCGAGCAGATAAAAAACGGAAAATGCTTAAAAAAAAGTAAACGAAGACATTAAACTCCTGTTCCTAAACAGCTCACAGTAACATACACCAAAAAGGTGTTTATACTTTAGTTTATGAGTCCATTGCGCAAAAAGACAGTTGATATTGATTTGATTAAGCCGTTGTATTTTTTTTAATTAAATAAATATGTTGTGGCTTAGAAAAGAAAGACAGCATGGCTATGATATATGAAGGACAAGGACGAATTGTTTGAAGGAGTGCTCGATGACTTGACGAGCGTTTATAGAGAACTGAATTGATTTTGATCTAGAAAGTCATGATCAACAAACGTACAGGCAAGCGTTTGTTATGATATTTCTCAAGTTCCAGTAAACTAAACAATAGACCGCCAGTTGTGTTAACAGTAATGTTAGCTGTTTTTAATCGACTATATAACAATATAAATGAGAAAATCTAGAAGTTGGGTCTCAACTAAACAACCAGGGGATATTCTTTCTCATAATGACGAACAACCGGTTGCGGCAGGACGAACTGCCTGCTTACACAGTTTGACGGGGCTGCTGAAAGAAGCCAATTGAGAGGACTCTGGTTGGTCAGAGGGCCGAAGTCTTAGAGATTAGATTTAAAAACAGTTAAGTATGCACCGATTGTAGGCAAGGCTTACATTCCACTACCTCCAGCATTTGTCGCCAAAAAGAGCAGTTTAAACTAAAAGAATAACAGACAACAAATGTTTTATGTGGTGTGTTATTGCAAGGCTGCATCATCGTTCGCGTACACGCAGAGGTGTGACTAACTATGCATTACAGCAATGATCTCACTTTAGTGATTATCCTTTCCCGTTTGTGGTAGACTCAAATTAATCAGTTTGAAGAACAAAACAAACCAATAACTGTTAATGTCTACACATGGGATGAAGAAACAAATCTACTGCCTATTCAAGTGTCCAAGAACCTCACCACAATAGGTGATCCAGGCACACTAAATCATGTTGACTTACTGCTGATGCTTTCACAGCAGGGCTACCACATTACACATTGATACGAACTATGGAGCTGATTATTGGCGCATACTTCAAAAAACACTAACAAACAAGAATTCGGCAGAAAATGATTAACATGAATGGCTACCGTTAAAGCAGCGACGCGAACATAAAAACTACATTGCTAAAAGTTCTGCTAGACTGTAATACAGAACTAATACGCCCCACCCGGATTAAAGTTCAGTTTTAAGAATGGAACGGCTTGCAACTCGATTTTATATGTTGTTTACGCAGACTTTGAGTGCTTATTGTTCCTTATGAAGGGCCTAGCGCCACAAAAACTTCGAAAAAACAGTTCTTATTGAGTAATCATCAATTTGTTCATTTGTTTCCTGGTTGGTAGGTCAGACGGTGTCCTGTCAGAACCAAATGTAGAGGGGCCTAATGCTGCTGAAACATTCTTAGAACTGCATGCAGAAAAGGTGCGTAACGCCTGTTCTAATAAAATGAATCTCTCAGACTTTATTATGATCCTGAAGACCAGAACAGTTGGGACTCAGCCACACATTGTTGGATTAGTGGTTTAAGGAACTCAGGTGAAGAATCCAATCCAACATTAGAGGGACCATGAACACATTAGCGGAAAGTCAGAGTGAGCAGCGCCACACAGTAAATGCAATCTTCAAACTAAAGTTTTATCTAAGACATGGAAGCTGCCCATTCTTCTTTTCATAACTTGCGAAGGTTTTCGACTTATCTTATAATGAAGCAGTGGACGATGCTTCAGGTTGTCATGCATTGCGCAGTCATCAGAAAAGTACATGTGCTTTAATCCTAAATAACATGTTCCTTTTTATGACTCTATGCCAACACATGATGGGTTCTTTAAGAGTCACCTGGCTATGTCCTTAAAGTCCTGCCCAATAACGGAAGAACATCTTTGACTAATAACGCTTGTTTAGAAAGGGGTTTACCCTTATGAGTACACTGAACAGTTGGGAAAGTTTGACGAAGATACACTTCCTCCTACGCGCGTTCTTTTCTAGTCTTAGAGGAAAGGACATCAGCGACTCCGATTACCAGCATGCTCAAGATGCTTGGCAAAAGTTAGGATTGTAAAACAATGGGAGACTCTATGATTCATAATTGATGGCCTGATGGATGTTTGTTGGCGACGTCTTTGAAAATTACAGGAAGACCGGCAGGAAACATTATAGCCTGGATCCTGCGCTTTACATTTTCTGCACCCGGGATGAGTTGGGATGCTTTCTCTTAAAGTTTACTGGAGTACTGATTGATTTATTGTCAGATTTCAATGGTTCAGATGATTGAAAACGGATGCGTGGAGGAATTAGTTAAATGGCGTCGCATCATACTGTAAAGCAAACAACAATATACTTGGTCGATTATGATCCGAGTAAAGGTCTAACTATCTCATGTTTTTAGATGCAAACTATCAGTATGGATGGGCTATGGCGCAATCGCTTCCATTACGAAACGTCAAGATGTAACTGGTACGATAATATTCACAGCATTTAAAGTGGTTGGGCAGTTTAAGCCCTGATCAACAGCCGTGGTTTCATTCTAGAAAGTTGACTTAGAATATCTCATGAACTCATGACCTGCATAAATGACTATCCATTTGCAGCAGTAAGTCTAAAGATGGGTCCACATAGAGAACCACCTAAACTTGTCGCCTAATCTCGAGGCAAAAAAAAATTAAGTCTGCCATTACAGACTCTACATATTTTATTTAAGGACTGGGGTTGCAAGTTGACAGAGTCATCGATATTTGCTTACCCTACCCCCCAGAACGTTCATGAAACCATACATAATGATGAACACTGACTCAGAACTAAATCCACAGATGCTTCAGAATAAAGACTTTTTCAAGATGATTGGAATACAACAGCTGTTTTGGAAAGAATATGGAGAATCCGCACCAAGCGCAAAGACGTCAGATTAGGTCACCAAAGAGAACGAAGCAATAAGCTGACTTCAAAACCAATTATCAGACTTCAGAAGATTTCATGATTCAGCTTTTTGGTATTATGATGAAAATAGAAGTCAAAATTAGACAAACCTGGATTTATCGGGTTGTACCGTTTTAGAATTATCAAAGCTTTTGAGGTTAGCAATGTCTTACGACTACTTTAAGGCCTTGGATCAAGAGTCTGAGTACTTTTCACCAGATTCAGATTGTTTTGTTATAGATATCCCTAATGAAGAAAGCTATAAAGACATGGAAAACGACGTAGCCTACAAGGGGCTTGAGGGTGGTGGGTATGACAATCTGATACCCTAAATGATTCGCCTTTGCATTCATTTCTATATACAAGATGTTTTAGGAAAGATGAAGATGAATTATCTGGAAGGTGATCTAGGAGTATGTGGGGCTAAGGGTCAAAAATGTTACAGTATTTTCGCAGCCAGGAGAAATTTCATTTTTAAGATGCAAAGGGTATATCTCGCAGCGTTGTGCAGTCAAAACTATCACACTGGACAACTACAAAAAGCATTGTTTGGCAATAAGACTTTATCATTGGACAACCGTTAAAACTGCGATCTAATACTACATGGATCAAAACAAACTGTTGTAACAAAGACAGTCATTAGATAGAACAAACTACAAAACGGTTGTTTGGTACTCCAGATTTTACATATGAAAATTGGGCATGGAGAAACCGTAAATAATTTAAGCGGACCTGAGGCCGGGTAGGGATTATCTGCAGTTTCTTCTTCACAAAAAGATCTTGACGGGGTGGTTGTTTTGTTGTTGCCAGTTTCTCGTAATTAATACACGGCGCGGATTCATCTTTACAATTCTTTTTATTTCTATACGGGTCAACACTCCAAACTGGATCGGTTCCACTGATGCGAGTGTCCCTTCTGCTTCTCCGGGTAAATAAATGTACCTTTCTTTCAAACATACGGTAATAGTTTGCTTGGGTGTGTACTGGAGTCTTCAGCAACTTTTATGTTTTCTTTTTGATTGCTTGTACTGGTTTTTGCCTTTAATTCTTCATTATTCATTGCGAGCAAACTGAGGGCAGTTCTTCTACCCCATTCTGTGTGCGAGAATTGTCTATCAGCTCTCTGTGATACTGTAGGAGAAAGTCTGTCGGCAACTGTTTGTAAATAAAAAAAAAAAAAAAGTTTTCAACTAAAGCTGTGATCTCGTGAACTCCCGGGAATGCTCTTCTAATAGTAACTCTGTGTTTTATAACAATAATTGATTCACTTCGGCCTTTTAAATTTTTTCCATATCAACTTGAATCATGCGAGGATAAGTTTGAGGCCCTCGTTGGTATATCAGTTGTATAGCGACAGCAACAGCAGAGGCACTCTTTTGTGTTAATGGTTCTGCATCTTTGTATCTTGAAGCCATGTCATTGACTGTAAGTGCGTACTTAAATCTTTTCGTTTAATCGTATCAGAGGGTAAATATAGAAGATCCATTTGATGGGTGTCGTTTGGAGTTGTATTGACAAAGTGTGGTCTCTGTATTCGTCTAGGTGCAGGTAAATAATTTGCCAAATTGCTTGTTTAGATAACCATTCCTTTGCTGTTTGTTTCACTAACTCCTGCCGCTTGGCTTAGCTTTTGTATGCTGTGAACCCTTCCAATCTTTGGGCGAATAATAGATTTTGTTCATTTTTTTATTCAGCCAATATTATGTGCAACCAAATACACGACGGTCATACCAAAGGCAATAACGCGATTTCTTGCATCTTTTGTTTTTCTGATGGTTGATAAAAGTCACTGAATTTTGGTGGGGCAATGTCTGGACTGGTTTGCCTGTATAGATAATATTGTTTTATTGCTTGATCAACATTTTTAAATGTGTAAGCTGCATGCCCCTGTTCTTTCAGTGTCATTAATAAAATCTAACTGCTCAGTCTCTGCCTTCATAGGCGTCTGTGCAGCTGCTAGTTGCTCCATAGCTTTGTTATGTCTTTTTCTCTCGCCGTCATTCCCAGTTTACTAAATGCAAATTACTGCGCTAAAAGCAAGCGCATTCACCACAGCGCCGCCTATCATTATTGCGAGTGAAGCCATTTTTTATAAAGTATTTTTTTCTTACTCATTTATATTGTCTGGAAATATTCCTTGCTTAACTAGAAAATCTTTCGTAGCAAACGAAGCTGCAAACAATAGCAATCAGCTTTGCTGAATCTCAAAGTCTAGTTTGCAAGATCTGCTGGTTTATTCTTAACAGCTTTTACCAAGCATTGAGTATCCTACACTTAGTCCTCCATAACAGCAGAATGGTATACAAGGTTGGTAACAGTTTTTTCGGTGCCATCATTTTTATAAATAAAATAATTATAATTTAATAAAAAACATGAACAGTGATGATCTACTACGCTACAAGGTGGCCTAAACCTTCTGAACTTATGAATGACCAAGCTGATGACCAAGCTATTATGCCCAAAAGGAGAGGCTGTATTCTTTGGCAGCATGTGGAAAACAAAACAGTTCCTCGGAACTGAATTCAGCATAGAACAGATTCAACAGATGTCGCCGCAAGACATTATAAAGTATCATAACAGGTATGAAGCGCAGCTGGGGTCTAGAATGGTGAAAGTGTGGGGCAAAAGGTTCTTAGTTTGTACAGTAAACTAGTCAGTAGATTTGCTCCCATTGATTCTGAACAAGATCTTACGTATGATTTAACGCAAAGATCCAGTTTTAACAAAGTCATTAGAGTCTCTAGGGTGTGATTTATACTACAGATTTGGAACAATTGTTATCGCCATTAATCATGGGATTAATAACTTTTAAATCATATAGATTTTGTTTCCCTTCAAAATGAGCGAGCTGGAAATCATCAGAACCAGAATCAGGTGGAGAAAGTAACCAAGCCAGAAAATCAGCAGAAAACACTGAACCAGTGGGGACCAGTGAAAAGCATCCACATCCTGGGCGTGTTAAAGCAGGAAGAAAATTAGCAGAGTGGAAACAGACAAAAAAAATTAATGTTACAGAATATGACTCATCATGAAAACATAACACCGCCAACGCCAGAACAAGTTGATTCAATGCCAGCTATAAAAACTCCATGTGATACAAGGGCCCCAAGTCTTCATGGAATATTGAACTTTAAACTGTTGCCATTTTTGGCGCCATTGCTGCTGTTGGGGGCAGTTATTACGGCTAAAAATATATACACAATGGCAACAGAAACAAAAACAATCAAAAAAATCTGAGCCACTAAATGCAGAAAAAGACACCAGCACGCCAAAACCGCCAATAACAAAGCATCATTTTGATCCATTTATAATGGAATAATATTTTAAGAACTTAATTTTAAAATTTTTTAATAAAAATAAATCATGGCGTATTATAAAATGATAAAGTCAATAAATAAAGACATGGAGTCTATAAAAGACATTTCCATAGACCCAAATTGTAATCAATGCGGTTGCTTAGGGTGTAAGAACTTCCTTAAGATCTATGCAGAGAACGCTGAGCAAGACATCCTCAACGATGACGCGTTTTTGAGGCGTGGTGTACTATATTAGACATCTGCTATTTAAGATAAAAACATAGATTGTATTTTTTTGATAATTATAAGAACTTGAATAAGAACTTGGTTGTACTTAGAGGATGACTTAATCAAGAACTTATCAAGAACTTGATCAAGAACTTATTAAGAACTGATCAAGAACTTATTAAGAACTTAATTAAGAACTTGATCAAGAACTTATTAAGAACTTGGGGTGACTTAATTAAAAACTTAGAAGTAACTTAAGTAAGAACTTGTGAATAACTTGAGGATAACTTAAGGACAACTTGGGTAAGAACTTAAAAGTAACTTGGGGTAACTTAAGTTAAAAACTTAGAAGGAACTTGAGTGTGTGCATGCGTGGGGGGTGGGTGGGGGGTGGTGGAGTGGGGTGGAGTGGGGTAGGGGGGTGTGCATGCGTGGGGTGGGGGTAGAGACGTGCGTGCGTGGGGTAGGACAAAACACACAAACACCAACAAACAAACAAGAAGTGAACTACCAGTTGTGTCCCGCGCGCAACCTCAATCAACTAGGCCAAGTGATCACAGTGGGTGCGTTTGGCCTAGTTTGCAGGTGCTGCCGCGCTTTGCAGTCAAGCGATCATATATGACACTTGGCCTAGTTTGCAGTCAAGCGATCAATATATGATCACTTGACCTAGTTTGTCGCCGAGCTTTGCAGGTGCTCCGTGCTGACGTCATTGGCGGCAAGCGATCATATATGATCACTTGGCCTAGTTTGCTGTGCTCCTCTTTTCTCAACCAGGCTTGCAACTGGCTTTGGCAGAGTTACAGCAATTACTGCTGTAGCCGAGCTTTTATGGCGGCTCTAATCGCCAGTAGTAGTACATCCGTCATTGTATTTTGGAGCATTTATATGAAGATAGTGCTGGCCACACACTACTCCTCTCCATACTGGTAGATGTACCAAGGCCTGCCTAGCCCTATCTAGTTTTGCCAGAACATTCGAAAATCGTCATTCAGTTGCATAAGTTTAATAATGGTTTGGCGTTTGCTACACAGTTCATTTATACTGATTCCTAGCTTGTGGAATTTAGGATAGTTATAAAAACACACAGAATTGAATGAGTTTCCTAGCATACGAATCAGACATGTTCACCTCCACCTTAAGAAATGAACGCCATGTTTGAAGAGTTTTTGTTCTTTCAAACATGGCTTTAGCTGTCTCAAGCCAGCGCCCCACAATCAACGCGTTGAGAATTGTTTTGCTTTTATTTTGTTTATCAACATCGCACCGTTTTTTAGAAAAGGGAGCATCGCATCAACAGTTAAAAACGTATTGAACCCTGGCTACATCTTCTTCTCTAATAATGACATTTTGAACGTTTTCATTTTCTTGAACCAACAAACCTTTAAGATATTCGTCCATTTCTAAAGCAGTCGGTTCACTTTTTCTTTTTCTCCACCCTCTAGGAAAGCAATAATTCTTTTCGGTTTAACTGGTAAATAACATGCTTCACCTCGTTCTTTTTTCGACAAATACTCTGACATGCAGGTATGGTAAAACTTGTGATCTTCAATAGCACAAACCTGTTCTTCAGTAAACGCAACAGCCATTTTAAAATACAACCCAGTCGGAGCACAGTCAATAACCAACCTTCTTGTCCACCAGCCTCAGAAAGAATGCCAAACCCGGTCTTGCCTGACGTAGGCCAACGTGGCAACCTCGAAGTGGTATTGTCACGTGACAGTCTAGAATGTTCCAAACTGATGTAATATATCTCTCTCTTTCTCTGTTCCGGCGGTGTGTTTTATATTTTGGGCGGCCCGGCAGTCAGTGGAAGAATGTGTGGGTGAACCTAGTCGTGAGCGACCGTGATTGGCCAGGCTGATGTAATATGGTGCGATCGAGCAAGCTGGGCAGGAAGGAGTGGGGGTAGGGAGGGAGTGCGGCAGTATTGATTTTTTGGCCGGAGGCACACCTGCAATGTAAACAGGAGCACGCCACTGTAGGCGGGGGGTATGCTACTGTAAACCAGGGGCACATTTTTTTAAATAGTGTGTGTGTGTGTGTGTGTGTGTGTGTGTGTGTGTGTGTGTGTGTGTGTGTGTGTGTGTGTGTGTGTGTGTAAACCAGGGCACATTTTTTTAAATAGTGTGTGTGTGTGTGTGTGTGTATGGGGCGTGTTCAGTCCTGGCTACTTTCCCCTACGCTACTCTCTGAAAACTTTAGTAAATTAGTATTAAAAACGGATACCCTGCACAGTATGTTTGTTTGTAGATAATCGTTATTTTTGGTTATTGAAGTCTTACTTGTCAGAGAACTGTAATATGCATGATTCTAGGTCACTTTCGCCCAAAAACTGGTTGAGGGTGAAAGTGGCGTAGAACAGACATTTCCTGTTCTCTTAACTTTTCAAGCATATACAACAGGTTGTTTTTCCAAGAATTATCTTCCGTTCCTCCTCTCCAGTGGAGGTACAAACATTCCACAGATCCACTAGCTGGGACCAAATTTCATCTCATTATACATAGTAATTTACAAGTACATCTTTTACCGTTTCTCCTCCTCAATGGAGAAACAGTTTAAACACTTTCCAAAGAAGAATCAAAGATGGCTTAAAATACAGGAACAATGTCGGAGTTCCGACCCAGGGGGACAATCAAAAATCATAGTGGGTCAACACGACAAACGTTTCAAAATTCTCTCACGACTGCCGCAGTCGTTGTCCTCTTCAACTAGGTTCTCCAACTCTGGAGACAATTAGGTGCTGCCACAGCACTGGAGCCCAAATACTTCTGCGACTGCCACAGCACCAGGAAGGGCTGAAACACGAACACGAATGAAGTCCGTGTTAGTAATCTATTTCAAAATCTAAATAATGATAAATTCTTTTCCCTTTTTTACCTTTTCTTAACTCTCTCCTCTCTCTCTCTCTCTCTCTCTCTCTCTTCTCTCTCTCTCTCTCTCTCTCTCTCTCTCTCTCTCTCTCTCTCTCTCTTCTCTCCCTATCTGTCTATACCTCACCTGGTAATGGTAGATTACAGGCGAATCTTGTTCTGCAGCTCCAAACAACCTGTCTGGTCAGTGTCCCCAAGCCATCTCCTTCCTATAACTTAGTTTTCCTTCCTGCGCTCTTCCTGAGTACATACTTATTCGGTGAGTACACATCTGTAGTGATGCACGGTTTCTGCGCACGTAGCGAGCTCAGCAGAAGTGCACCTCGCGTGAGAAGTGTTCACTGACACTCAGGAAAACAAGCAGACGAACTTCGGCAGTGGGCCTACGACAGGGAGCTTGAAGAGTGCGGTTCTGCTAACTTGCTGTTAGTAATAGCGACACTCGGGCCTTGAGGAGAGAGCGGACTAGCTAACTTGTAGTTAGCTAGGGAGCTTGACACTCGGCCTTAAGGAGAGCGGACTAGCTAACTTGTAGTTAGCTAGGGAGCTACTTTGTACCACAGTGACAGTACTTAACACTAGTGACAGACCAGTGCTTGGGCCTCCAGTTACCAGGAGACAGTTTTGCCCTAGCACTGCGACAGTACAGCCGTAGACGGACACAACGGCTAGGACGGTTCTGACAGTACCACTGCTGGGCCCGGAGGTGGACACTGACAGAAAGACAGTGTACCAGCTGCTTGACCCTCTGAGGAAAGCTGCAAGCTCGGCTTGGACAGAGTGCATCGCAGACTGTGTGTGACAGACCTTACTTGGTAGTTCATGCCAGTGAAGGGCTTGGAATGAATCCTGACGTAACCCCCCAAGCCAGAGTCTGGACTGACCAGGTGTCACGAGTTTGTCACGAGGCCTACGACGTTTGACCCATCTAGGGTGGCGGAATTATTCATTGTTTATTGTCGTCGTTGTTGTCGAATATCCGTCCTTAGTGTGGCTCGTGGTGCGGTTGCACCTTGGTAGTTCAGCTCACTTCGGTTTGCTTTCCCCTCTCTCTCTCTCTCTAATTCCACCGCCCGTGCTATTCATCCTGCAGGTTCACGGGGGGCCGTACCTTTCTCTCGAACTTTCTGTCTATTTCGGCCTCTCGCCTGTCTTTTTACCTGTCGCACGGCTTCATTTCTTTTAGTTTGAAGTATGCTCACTCTGTGACGTAGCGTGGCATGTTGGCCGCCATTGCTGAGGGGGGTTAGCTCTTCACTCGAGCGGAAAAATGTCTCTGGGAGCGCCTGCTCCAGTCTTGGTTCTTTCACCAATATCATCGAGAGTAACAGTCATACTTTAAATTTCCCTGCAGTCGCCTTAGGAGAGGGACACACTTCTTCTGTTTCCCCGCATCTTCGCCTCTGTCCCTCGACTGGACAGAGGGTAGAGAGAGTCGTTTGACCCGCCTCTTCGGGTCACCCACGGTAGCTGGTAAGCATAAATTCGGGGTTTGTTTGTTTGGGGTGGGGTTGTTTAGCCGGCTTAGTCTTCTCTTTTGCGAAATTTTCTTTGTTTTCAAAATTGTAAAAGAAATATTGTGTGAGGATTTTTTCTCGGGTTAATTCAATCTTTAACCTGGCCATTCTAAATTATTTCCAAAATTCTTTCTCCTGTTTATGCATCTGGTGATGCGGTAGTCGGTGGGGATGGGAGAGAACCTGGTGATTAAAGGGTTGGAACTTGCTTGGTCTCGCTCGTCCTCCCCCTGTCACATTCGCCGGACTCTTATCTTTCGGCCACCGTCTGTTTGTGTGTGCAAGGAGAACGATTTTTTATGTTCGCGAGCGTGCGTACGCATGATTTGTCGTTCGGTTTCATGGTTGGAGATTTGTGTTATTTTGAAATGTGTTTAAAAATGTGACAATTATCCATTGAATTATTATTTGCAAATGGGGTGGCGGTTATAAAGCGATGGTCGCTGTGTTGTTTTTATTTCCTAAGGAAGTAAAAATGTTAAGCATGAGTGAGAGAAGGATGAAGGGGATTCATATTTGTTTTATAGCCTGTTAATTTAATGCAGTCTTTTACCTGCTTCGTGTAGAAGCCCTCTAATGACCTTTTCCTGATTCGATGGGTTTACTGTGTGCGTTTAGTAGACTTCCCCTCGCCCATCATGCGAGTGGCTGTTAAGATTTGACAGCATGGGTCAACTGAACTGACAGCGGGTTCCAGTACCCTTCTTCCTTCCTTCTTCCTTCCTTTTTCCTTTCCCTTTCTTCCTTCCTTCTTCCTTCCTCCTTCCTTCTTCCTTCCCTCCCTTTCTCCCTCCTCCCAGCTACGTTTCCCCCCCCCCCTTTCGGGTTTTCACCCGGAGAAACGGACTGGATGGTGCCACGTGCTGGTTGAGGCCACGCTCTGGCTGAGACCAGGGACTGGATGGTGCCACGTGCTGGTTGAGGCCACGCTCTGGCTGAGACCACGGACTGGAAATGGTGCCACGTGCTGGTTGAGGCCACGCTCTGGCTGAGACCACGGACTGGATGGTGCCACGTGCTGGTTGAGGCCACGCTCTGGCTGAACCACGGACTGGATGGTGCCACGCGCGGGTCGAGGCCACGCCCTGGTCGGGCCCCGTGGACTGGTAGAAGGAGCCCGCCGTCTTGACTGGGGGGGGGCCGCCCGACCCCTGTCCAGGACCTCCAGTAACACGCCACGTTTCCCCCCCCCCCCCCCCCCCCCCGGGACACGCTCTTCACTGCCTGCTTGTGAGTCGAGGGTTTTCGGCTTTGAGCGACCCCTGCGAGAACCGCCCCGGGTTTTCGGAGCACCTATGCGACAGGGTGCTCCCAGTAGGCCTGACAGGGGCAGGGTGTGTACGCACACCAGGGTGTTTAGGAGGGATCGATGCTAAAAATGTTTTCTTATAATTGTGTATATGTTACATGTCGGGAATGCTGTAATTGTGATTTTTGTACGTCGTATGGTGAAATGTTTATTTATAATCGTGCATTTTGTGGGTTTTGGGAGTGCTTTGATTGTGATTGTGCATGTTGTGTGCGTTGGAATGCTTGATTGTGATCGGCATGTGTGTGTGTTGGAATGTTTTTTTTGCTGGTGTGAATAAAGGGGGTTTTGTATCGTAATCTTTCTTGTGTGGGCTCTTGCGAGGCTGTGAGGTCAGTCCACTTCCCTTCACTCCCACTTAGACCGATCCTGTCAGGGCAGACCTCAAGGGGTCGGTCTTGAAAATTTGTGGGGGCTCGTCCGGGATGTGAAGGGCTCTGGCTGCCCTCTCTCTCGTTTCGCAGAGAAACCTGTTTGGTTTGTCTGTTTTGTATATGTTTAGTCAGTTTGTCGTGTTTGTTCGGGGGTGGTTGGTTTGGGTGACTCTAGCGTGAAGGGAGTTTTTTTGTGGCCTGAGGGAACATCCGGTGTGACTCGGAGTCGAGTGAGACCGAGGGAGTCGACCGCGTCCAGACCTCCTTCCGCCGGGTACCTCACGCAGGTACGGCCTAAGTCTTGCCTTTCTTGTTGCCGCTCAGTCTTCCATTCCGTTTGTATTAGCCATTTTTGTTTTTTTTCTCAAACCGGGTTATTGAGTACAGGGTTGTATCGGACTTTTAGTGTTTTTTTTTCCCTCTCTCCGGATTCCGTCTGCCAGTTTGTTTGTTTTTTTTTTTTCCGGCCAGCCCCACCGCACTGTTGCTCATGCTGTAAGCGGGGTGTTTGCCAGAGTGGGGGCAGCCGACATAGTTTTTTTTTTTTTTTTTTTTTTTTCGGTGAGCCCCACCGCACTGTTCTCGGTGCTGTAGAGCGCGGTGTTGCCAGGTGGGAGCACCGGAACTTGTCCGCACACACGCACACACACACATACACACATATACACACCCCCCTAAAATTTTTTTTTTCTAGTGGAATTGTCTTTCCCCTGTATTGAAAACCGTGGATATTGTTGTCATGGCAAACGTCCGGGGCTGGGGGTTTTGGCGACGCGGGCGTCGAGGAAAAGGTATTCAAAATGTTACTGTCGTCCCTACTATTAGTACCAGTACTTCGACTACGGGAACTTCTACTTATTCCAGTGCTGTAGCAGGTAGTCCCCGCGAGTAAATTTCACTTCTTCTTCGCTAGGGGGTTATCCTGCTGAGAAACCCCGACGGCACTTCCGCTCGGAAGCGTCAGAGTAAAGCGAAGCAACTGTGGGCTTCAGTTGAGTCCAGAAACCAAGGCCCCCTATTCTCCATGCTTCCCCCTAAGGAGTATGCCCCGGGGGGCTTTCCTCATGGGAAGGTCGGACCCAAGGGACGGGTCAGACGGGCAACCTCCCGTGTCGGGAGTTGGGGAATCCTTCCCAGGACATCACCTCTGTCCTGATGTTCCAGAGCAGCAACGACAAGAGGATGCTTCTAGGCAGGAAACCCTGCGTAGAGAAAGGCTGTCAGACAGGAGGGCCCCTTTGTAAGGAAGAGGCTGCTCAGCGTAGGGGAAAAGGCTGCCCTTCGTAGGGGAAAAAGTTGGATAGGATGGGCTCTGCGCAGAGAGGAGACGACAGACAGGAAATTCTGCATAGGGAAGAGGCTATTCTGCGCAGAGAGGAGCTACTAGGCAGGAAAGCTCTGCGAGGGAAGAGCGCAGAGAGGAGGCTGCTAGACAGGAGCACAGCGTAGGGAAGAGGGTGCTCACGTAAGAGGAGGCTGCCCCGACGGGGAAACAGCGTAGGGGAAAAGGCTGCCCTCCGTAGGGAAGAACTAGACAGGATGGAGGCTCTGCGTAGGGAGGAGATGGAACAACTTCTTTCGCGGCTCCCGCAAACTGTAAATCAGGGGTTATCACCAGGCAGGTGATAGAGTTAGAGGCCCAAAGTTAAAGCTTCCAGATTTAGACCTAGTGAGGACATTGATATTTTCCTAGAGCATTTTGGCAAGGTTGCTATTCATACCAATTGTCTGAGGAACAAAAGGCTATGGGACCTTTTTCTGGATTATCTGGTGCGCAAGGGAGTGTGTGCTCACTCTAAATGAAGGTGCGTCTTAAAGCAGACATGCAGTTGGGTCTGCGTAAGCGTTTCACCTTACCCCAGAGACGTACAGGCGGAAGTTCAGGTCCATGAAGAAGAATAACGACGAGACCTTCGTGCAGTTTGGGGATAGGCTGCGCAAAACGCTAGGGTACTGGCATCAGTTGGCTAAGTTGGAGCTGGGGATCTGATCCTCATTGAACAGCTCACCAACACTGGTCCCCAGAGTGAGGGTCCGGATAGGCGAGACAAACACCTCAGATTTCGCGGCTGCGATTCACACCGCTGAGGTGTTTTTCTGAAGCTCGCAGGCTTATGGGCATCGCCCAATCGGAGAGAAAGCCCTCCACAAAGGGTTTAGTAGCAATAAGGCGCCGACAACTGCTAGCGGGGAACCAAAGGGAGGCAGTTCATCGGGATTTTAGCGCCCCGACTGTGTTTTTCTTTTTGGGCTCCCCGGCCACAATTAGGAAAGAATTTTCCTAAAGCCACTGTAGTCGTGGGGGTGGTCCTTTCCCACTCCCGTGCCTCGGCTAACGTGGGTTTCCATCCCAGCTTCTGGTGATTCAGAGTGCCCATGTTTCTCTCTGTTGTTGGTTCCTCCTTGGTCGACACCATCAGGGATTCGGAGCATCAACGTCTTTGTGGATAAGAATTTGGTTCCCCTGAGGCCCGGCGGGCGCTAGTTATGATGTGGCGGGTTGGGGGCTGGTTTTACTTCCACCCGTCCTTCTGTACTTATTCCTATCTCCACCCCCTACTTCTGTGGCGAAGTATGGGGCCCCTCGCGGGGGCGACCTATGAATTCCCTCTCATAGGGAATTTCTGTCACCTTTGCTGACGGACGCAGTCAGTCCCCTGTCTACGGATCTGCCCGTACAGGCGTGTGTGTGGAGTCACCACACCCCCCAAAGCTAAGAAAGCAGAACAGGAATTGCGTCCCGTTCTCCAGCCGATCTCTGACGAGGTTTTTGGCCAGGGCCGATCCTGCTACCATGGTCCGTCTTCAGGCCAGGGACATTTGGGTGTCCAACGCCTGCGACAACTGGTAGGTCGTCCTGCTCAGTCTGCCCGACACGCCAAGGTGAGCTCAAGCTCCACAAGGGGATCCTATTTAGGTTTTCACCCAGGCAGATCGTGTGGCCAAGCAAACTTGTGGTTCCCAAAGCCTGAAGAGTCTGTCCTCCGGGAGGCCCACGATTCCCCCATGGCAGTCAATGGGGTCCAAGCGGACTCTCGAGCGAGTTAGGCAGGATTTCTTCTGGCCAGGGATGAACCACAGGGTTTGGCAGTACTGCCGCAGTTGCGATAACCTGCCAACGACAACGCCTAAGGGCGCTTGAGGCGTGTTCCCTTAGGGTCCCTGCCTCTGGTTGGGGAGCCATTCAGCAAGGTTGGTGTCGACCTGGTGGGACCCATTAATCCACCATCCACGCGGGCACCGCTACACTTTGGTAGCGGTAGACTCTGCGACTCGATACCCAGAGGTTGTCCCACCTAGAAATATCGATGCCCCTAACGTTGCTGTGGCTCTCCGGCAGATTTGGACGCGCACTGGTGTGCCCAGGAAGAAGTACGGCCGAGTTGTACTGGGGAGCGATCATCACCTCTCCAGTGCCTGTACCCGGATCCGGCCGGTCATCGGGCGATTCATGATTAGGCAGTGGAGCTGCAGAGTCATGCGTTCACTTCCGTCATATCAAGGGTTCCTGTAATACGGATGCTGACTATCTTAGCCGAGCTCCGTATCAGCACATTGGAAAATCGGTCAGAGGGACACTTCCCCTCAACCAGAGTTATATCCCCTTTTGGGGCTCTGTAAATTTGGTGTATGACCCGTTTTCACTTCAGTGATGTTAACGGTAGTGAATCACCAGTGATTCGATTGGGTTTCTTTCATGGTGGGAAGGTTCGCTTAGTTTTTGATAAATGTAGTATTATTAATTTCCGGTGTGATTCAAACGTGGAAAAGTTTGTATTGGATTCCTCGTACTCTGTCGAGCACAGAGAGTTGGGTTCGGTCCCATTGTTGTGAATTTGCACAAGCGTCAAGGTTCAAAGGAGCACTGTATCTCAGAGAAACAGATGCTTTTAGAAGGGGGTTTGTCACGAGTTTGTCACGAGGCCTACGACGTTTGAACCCATCTAGGGTGGCGGAATTATTCATTTGTTTATTGTCGTCGTTGTTGTCGTATATCCGTCCCTTAGTGTGGCTCGTGGTGCGCGTTGCACCTTGGTGTAGTTCAGCTCAACTTCGGTTTGCTTTCTCTCTCTCTCTCTCTCTAATTTCCACCGCCCGTGCTATTCATCCTGCAGGTTCACGGGTGGCCGTACCTTTCTCTCGAACTTTCTGTCTATCGGCCTCTCGCCTGTCTTTTTACCTGTCGCACGTGCTTCATTTCTTTTAGTTTGAAGTATGCTCACTCTGTGACGTAGCGTGGCATGTTGGCCGCCATTGCTGAGGGAGTTAGCTCATCACTCGAGCGGAAGATGTCTCTGGGAGCGCCTGCTCCAGTCTTGGTTCTTCACCATATCATCGAGAGTACAGTCAGTACTTTCAATTCCTGCAGTCGGCCTGTAGAGAGGGACATCACTCTTCTGTTTTCCGCATCTCGCCTCTGTCCTCTCGACTGGACAGAGGTAGAGAGAGTCGTTTGACCCGCCTCTTCGGGTCACCCACGGGTAGCTGGTAAGCATCAGTTTCGTGGTTTGTTTGTTTTGGTTTGTTTGTTGTTAGCCGGCTTAGTCTTCTCTTTTGCGCAATTTTCTTTTGTTTTCGAAATTGTAAAAGAAATATTGTGTGAGACCTTTTCTCTGGTTAATTCAATCTTTAACCTGCCATTCTAAATTATTTCCAAATTCTTTCTCCTGTTTATGCATCTGGTGATGCGGTAGTCGTGGGGATGGGAAGAACCTGGTGATTCAGGGTTGGAACTTGCTTGGTCTCGCTCGTCCTCCCCTGTCACATTCGCCGGACTCTTATCTTTCGGCCACCGTCTGTTTGTGTGTGCAAGGAGAACGAGTTTTATGTTCGCGAGCGTGCGTACGCATGATTTGTCGTTCGGATGCGTGGTTGGAGATTTGTGTTATTTTGAAATGTGTTTATAAAATGTGACAATTATGCCATTGAATTATTATTTGCAAATGTGGTGGCGGTTAAAAAGCGATGGCCGCTGTTTTGATTTATTTCCAAAGGGAAAGTAAAATTTTTAAGGGAAAGATGAGAAAAGGGATGAAGAGGATTCATATTTTTTATAGCCTTTAATTTAAATGCAGCCCTTTTTACCTGCTTCGTGTGAGAAGACTCTAATGCCCCTTTCCCCTGTTTTCGAGGGGTTAAACTGTGTGCTTTTAGTAAACCCTTCCCTCGCCCATCCATGCAGTGGGCTTTTAAATTTTGACACAGGTCAACTGTACTGCAGGGGGGTTCCAGAAACCCTTTTTCCCTTTCCTTTTTCCCTTTTCCTTCTTCCTTCCTTTTTCCTTTGTTTGGGGGAAAATTTTAAAACTTATCAAAATTTGTTTGGGGGTTTAAGATGCCTTTCTTGGTAATCAATACAAAAAAAAATTTTAAGGCTCTTTTTTTTTGAAAAAAAAAAGGGACCGGGATTAGTCCAGTCATTGAAACACCCAACCCCGGGGTAAGGCATTCCCTGGATTTTTTTTTTTAACCAATTGCCCCGGGCCCCGCTTTAGGCAACGGGAATTAATTGCGGGCCGGGTTTTCATGACAAATTCTCTTGGGAGAGCAACTTTCAACCTTTTGGGAAAAAAACCCCCCCAAAACGTACCATCAAGACTCGGAACCAAGCAGTTTTTCCCAAAATTCGCGGGGAAACTCTGTTTTCAGCCCACCTTTTTTTTTGGAGGTTCCATAGTTTTAAAAAGATAATGTCAGTGCCCTTTTTGGAAGTGTAAAAAAAAACAAATTTGGGAAATTTTTTATGGATGAAAACCCAAAACCTACAAAATTTAACTTAAACCCAAGAACCACCACCTTTGGAAATTACAAAACAAAAACAAAAAACGTTTTTTGGGAAAGGAAAAAACTTTTTCTTAAAAAAAATTGAAACTACACCTTTTTCCCAGAAAGATTACGGGTTTAGGTAAAACTTTATTAAAAGAAGGTGCCAGAGAAAAATTAACTGCTCACCCCAAATTTTTTTTTAAATTCGATGATTTGGGAAGGTGATAAAAAAACAAAAATTTAATGGTCTTACATAAGGATTTAAGAGACGGGACAACTTGGGTTTCCAGACCTGAGAAAAAACCCCAGAATAACCTAATACAGGACCCTAAAGGGGAAAAGAAAATTTAAACAAAACCAAGCATTTTTGTTGTTTTCTAAAACCCCCAAAAACCTTTTAATTAACATTAGACAAAAGGATGATAAATAAACTCCCTAAAATGCAAAACATCAAAGTAAACAAAGCAGGAGTTTTTAAAGGGTTACTGACCAATATAAATGAAAACAAAGCAACGGTCCCGATGGGGGTTCCTGGCAAGTTTCTTAAAATTTAAATGTGCCAATGATTGATGAGGTACCCCCCAATTATTTTTACCAGTACACGGCCGGGGAGTAAAACCTGATGATGGCGAGAGGGCGAGCATTGTTTCCCTTATTAAAAAAAGGATGACAAAAACAAAAGCAAAAGAACTAAAGACCTGTATTTTCTTAAATCCTTTATCACTAAATTTACTTGAACCCCATAATATATAGTAACAAAAAGGACCATTTTGACAAATATGACTTCTTAAAAAAAACGCCCAGCATTTTTTAGACAGCAAAGGAGTTGTAAAGACTCAACTTATAACAACTCTCAATGTTTTTCAGTAACTGTTTTTAAACAACAACCCGCAAATAGATCCCAATTTTTATTCCCCCTTTTCTAAACCCTTTGATAAGGGTTTGACCATGGGGGCCCGCTGCTTAAATTAGAACACTTTGGCATTGGCGGTTTTGCTAAAATGGGCAAGATCATTCCTCTTGGGGAGAACGCAAAAAATTGTTGTGGAAGGGTCGCCCATCCCATTGAAAACCCCGTTTTGTCGGGTTGTACCACAGGGAACTTTTCGGGGCCCCTTTTGTTTTTTTTAAATTTTTTTTTAAAAATTACAAAGTAGAAATCTCTCTCCTGGAACTACTATAAGGTTTTTTGCAGATGACATTTTTGGGGGTAAACAAAAACAATCAAAAGCAAAAATTTAAACACGCTTTCTACAAGAAATCAAAAAACCGTTAAAAAGAGTGGGAAAGAATTTGGGAAAATTGGAATTTCATCCCCAAAAGGGGCCAATTGTTGCGTATATTTTAACAAAACGCTCCCCAAATTAATCAGATTTTTTCTATCCATAATCTATTCAAAAGAAACAAATTTGCCAAAATTTAGGCGTGTTTTATAGATAGTCGTCTCAAATGGAAAGAACATTACAATTTAGTAGTAAAAAAAGCAAAAAAACATCTTAGCTTTCTTAAAACAGGAATATCAATGACTCCCCCCAAAAAGGGTTTAAAAAGACACTGCTACAAAACACGGGTTTTAGACCAGTACGGGAATAGGGTTCTCATTTTGGGGATCCTTACCATCAAAGGGAAAAGAAAACCTCGAAAAGACCCCAGAAAGAGCACAGGGTTTTCGAAAACGGGGAAACCCCAATCAGAAAAAAGGGGAATACAAAGGAAAAACATGAGGAAATTAAATGGAAACCCTTAAAGGGGAGAAGATTTTTTTATTAAATTAAAACCTTTTTCAAAGGAAAGGGGCTAAAGTAATTGATATCCCCAAAAAGGAAAAAACTAGTATTGAATAACAAAACCCCAAAGGGGGGGGGCAATTTTTATACCATACCGGGCACCCAAATATTGACACCTTTTTACATTTTTTTTAAACCAGTTTTTGTACGGCTGTGGAATTTCACTGCCGGGTGCCACCCAAGATTGCCACAAAAATGAAAATCTCTTTTAAAAAAACAAATTTGTTTTCGAACAGTTTTGAGATCTGCATATTGACGATTTTCTTTTTTAAAATTTTCCCCCAAATTTTTTTTAACTAAAACCCTTTTAACCCTGGGCCTAATTTTGGGCCATTTTTTTTAAAAACTTCTTAAATACAAGTGCGCCCCCCTTTTTTCCAAATTTCCCTCCAGGGGCCCCCCCCCCTTCATCGCACGGGTTTTTATTTTTTTTTATTTTATTTTAAAAAACATGCGCGCGGGGGCCCTTCCCTCGTTTTTGAGTGAACCAGAAATTTTGGGGAAGAAGAGAAAAGAAGGCTTGCAATCAGAGAGAGAGAGAGAACGAAGAAAAAACCCAAAACGAACAAAAAGGGTTTTTTAATGGGGGAAAAAAATTTAAGCACCAGCCGTGTTTTTTCCATCCAGCCCCAAACAAAAAAAATAAAAGGTAGAAATCTTTACATCGAACGGGCATAATTTTTAAACTCATAAACAACAATAAATTACAGGGAAAATTGGGAAATAAGAAAGCCCCAATAAAACTAGAGGAAGAGAGTTTTGGGAGGGGAAAGGGAAAAGGAAAGCGACTCAAAGAGAGAGAGGTGGGGACTTGGAACACAGAATAAAGAGACGGAGTCTCTAACACAAGGAGAGACAGAAAAAAAGGAAAAGAAAAAAAGATGATAAAAAAGAAGATAAGGAGAGGGGGAGAGGAGGAGGAGGGAAGGGGGAGGGGGAGGAGGAGGAGGGGGAAAGCATATAAAAAATTGGCACATAAAAAAACTAAAATGAAGAAGAGTGGTAAAACATCAAGCAGGGAATAAAGGGGGGAAAAAAAAAAAAAGAGAGAGAGAGAGGGGAAGAGAGAAAGAGAGAGAGAGAGAGGGAGAGAAAAGAGAGAGAGGGGAAGGAGGGGGAGTTAATAAAAAACCCCCCAAAAACTTTTATTTTTTTTTTTTCAAAAGGGAGTGACTAAAACGGCGGAAAATGAAGAAAAATTTTTTAAAAAGAGGGGGTTTTAAGTTACCGCCAAGACATTGACAAAAAAAAGCCCCTGACAAAAACTTTATGCATTTCAACCTTTTGGGGGTCTTTTTTCAGGAAAAAAAAAAAAATCACTTTTAAACATTTAGGACAGTACAAAAAAAGAACGAAAAATGATTTCATCTTTTTTTGGTCCATGGGGTGGGAAATACCCGGGGGGGAGACCCAAGGGGTTGAAATGCATTGTCTTGTCATGTGCAGGGGTTTGTCAATGCCCATTGGCGGTAACAAAACACCCTCTTTTTTAAAATTTTTTTTAAATTTGCACGCCCTTGGGTCTTGGTGCCCAATGTAAGCTAAAAGGCCATGTTTTTTCCAGATCTCGTTAAAATTTGTTTTTGATTCTAGAAGTAAATTAGTGTTGATATTGTTTAATAATGATGAAAAAATAACAGCGACAAAGGGTTTGCCCAAATATTTTGTAAATAAATGCGTACAGAAACCCAAAAAGGGGGGAGATGGTAAAGGGGTTTGGGGAAAGGTTGGGTGGTTTTTGGAGTGGAGTATGGGTAAAAAAATTTAAAAATGTGGACCTACTCAGGCCGGAACAAAGAGGCGGGGCCCCGCCAAATTAATGTCCCTTTCTTTTTTACATACAGAGATAAGGGATGGGGGAAAAGCTGAATGTACATTTACTGAATTTAGACGCGTTCAATGTGGTAGAGCAGGTCTTTTTTTCCCAAAACACTACTCACAAAAAGGTGTTAAAAATTAAAAGGGAAATTTTTTAAAAAATTTTTTAGAAGTAAGTACCAAAACCCGATTAAAAACATATGTTTTGATATAAATTAAAAGTTGAAAACCTTTTGATATAAATTTTAAAGTGGTGACTCTTTTCACTGGCTATTTTGAATGTTTTCAAGTTCTGAAAGCAAAGGGGGTTTATTCTTATTCCTACCCCATTTTCTAAAATGTTTAACAACTCGCACATGACCTTTTTCATGGGGGAACAAGCAAAAAAAATTCATAAACCCGGGATGGGGGCCCTTTTCATACTATGTGTGCTGATATATATAAAAGTGGAAAATGCCCCCGACAAATCAACCCCTAAAAACAAAAAGTACAATTTCCTCGACCAAATTTAAAAATAACAACTAAAGGGAGTAAAAAGCCTCGACAAAAACAATAATAACAACTTTATTATCAAAATGCCTCGACAAACCCAAAAATACAAACTTTTAAAAGAAACAAATGCCCGACAAAAACAATAACAAAATTAACAAAACCTCCCACAAATCAAAAATAACAAATATTTTAAAAAATGCCCAGCAAATCAACAATACAAAATAAATGTAGCAAATACCCCGACAAAAACCAAAAATAACAGCTTTTTAAAAAATATGCAATAATAAAAAATTCAGCTCAGAAAACACAACAAAAGGGCAAAAAAAAACAACAACAACAACAAAAAAAAAACTTTTAAAAAAATAAAAACAACAACAACAACAACAACAAAACAGGCAGACAAAACAACCAAAAACATTCCCGTAAAAATTGGGCCCAAAAAATACATCAAAAAAAACAAACCAAACCCCAAAAAAAAAACCCACCCACCCACCCTTTCAAACAAACCCAAAAGGGGAACAAGAGCAATGAAGTGTTTTTTTCCCAAAACTCAAAAGAAGGTTTTGTTTTAAACCTAGCACTTCAGCACTCCCCACACACACTCCACCTTTAAACCCGGTCATCCAAACTCTGGGTTGGGGGGTTTGGGCAGGATTCAATTTCCCAAACCCTTCAAAAAGGGATGAACCCACCAAATAAGGTCTGCCCCACACAGCCCGCACGCACTCTTTCCCAAACCAACTTTTCAGCTTTCCTCGAGGGTCAAGCAGCTGGTACACCTTTTTCTTTCGTCATGCCACCCCCGGGCCCAACAGTGGGACTGTCAGAAAACCCTCCTAGCCCCTTTTGTCTGTCTAAAGGGTTTTACGTTGCGTGCTAGGGGAAAAAATGTCTCCTGGTAAAAAGGAGGCCCAAACACTGGTCGTCACTAGTGTTTTAAATCTGTCCCCTTGGTACGAAGTAGCTCCCTAGCAATTACCCAATTTTCTTGTCCGCTCACCCCTTAAAGGCCGAGGGGTCGAGCTCCCACAAACTACCAAATTTTCTACCGCGTTTTCCTCAAGGCCCCCAGGTCCCCAAATTCAAAAAGCAAGTTACAGAACCCCACTCTTTAAGCTCCCCTTCGACTGCCGAAGTTCGTCTCTTTTTTAAACCCCCAATGCAGTGAACACCCTTTTCACCGAGGTGCCCCTTTCCCCTGGCTCCCAACCCGGCCCAAAACCCTTTCATCACTAAACCCCCTTTCCCCCCACTTTATGATTTAAAGCTTTTTGTCCCCGGGGGTTTCAGTGAGGAAGGGAAACTCTTTCCCCCTCCCTTGAGCCCATTCTGTTTATGTCGATTTGCAGGGCCCCTGAGGGCCCTTTCCCGTTTAAGGGAGCCGGGGATTCGGAAAGCACCCGTGTGGCCCAAAAGGCCCCCGGAAACTGATCCATTGCCAATTTTTCAACCTCGTCTGGGAAGGCTATATCAGCCACTTCGGAGGGTCAGCAAAGCCCAAAGGGATCCTGCTTGGGCAGGGCCCCCGGCCCCCCGGGCTGGGTAGTGTTCCCCCCAGTTTTTTTCCCTGTGGGGCCCAAACCCCCGCCCAAACCCGAAGCACATGAAAACCCTTTTAATGAACCCAAAAAGGGGGGCTGCCGCCTCAGCCAGGGACACTGGAAGCTAAAACCCCGAACCAAAACGCCCCCCCCCCCCCCCCCCCCCCCCCGATATACGGCAAAAAGTGGCCATCCTTCCACTGCCCACCTGGAAGCGTAAAGTCCCCAGGGCGGACAGAAACACTGCTTCGGGGGAAACCCGGGGCAATCACTTCCAGCTACCCGGGGACACACAAACCAATCCATGGCCTGCCCCCAATGCCCCGCACACCCCCCAGCATCCAAACACAGTCTTTTTTCCAGGCAAAACCCCAACAGCAAGCAAAGGCCCCGGGGGTTCCTGTCCACTATGCTGGGGACTTCCCCCCCGCCACAGCTCTGCCTCTCTTGGGGTTTATACACCGTTTTTAAAACCAACAGTGCCTTTTCCCGGAATGAGAGCCGGCACAAAACTTCCCGATAATGTTTCGGAACTGGCCTCCCACATGCTGGCTAAAACCTTTAAAAGGGCCCTTTTTCTGGCATTGGTGAAGACTTTTCATTTCCCAAGCTTTGGGGGAGTGCCGCCCGCCGATGAAACCCACCAGCCTTCCCATTTTTCCCCAAGGCCCCAGTAGCCATGCCATTGCCTTCCCAAGTGCCTGTGTCCGACCCGCAAAACAACCTTTGATGAAATGGCAACCTTTCATCAAAAAATTTTTCCCGGCAGATGGGGGATGAAGGCATGGCTTTTGGAAACTTGTTTTGGGCCCCCCCACAAATCAGGAATCAAAAAATTTTTTTCTTGCCCCTCTTTTGGGGTTTCCCCGGCAAGTGGAAAAACCCCCCCCCCTTTGCCCTTTCCCGGATCTGTGGGGATGTAAAAAGAAAAAATTTCTTGGGAGAAATTCGGCATCCCCGGATCTAGCAGTAGGGTTTTGAGTCCGTGGGATCTATTTTCCCTGTTTTTTGGGCCCTTTGCGGAGGGTTCCCTGTCCCTTTCACTAGATCCTGTAAGGGCCGTCCGGGTTCCTCCTACGCTGCTAGACTGCCCAAAACCCCCACTTCCTGAGTAACCCTGCTGACACCCTTTCCCAAAGGTCCTCTGAGCAACTTGATTTTCCCCTGTCTTTTGGGAAAAAATTTCTCGGGAAACCCCGGGGCCTTTTCTCCCTCATGGGCACTTTCACCTTTAAAAACCGGCCCTGACCCTAGCAATTCGAATAACCCAAAACGATGGTTCCCTTTGAATTCTTGGGAAAGGATCTTACTGTCCCGAGGGTTGGGTTTGGGCCTTTCCGGGGATGAAACACTAGGCAATGGCGGATTATTGCCAGAAACTCCCACTGCCCTTGGGCCAAAACCCAAGGCTGCACCTTGGAAATCCTGCCCAAAGGGGGATGGCCTTTCTTTCATTGCCCCGAGTGTGAAGGAACGGAAACCCGACTGGAGAGCCCGGGGCCCTTTTTTTCCCCCCCCCCCTTCCCATCCCTTTGCCAACTGGTTTTTGCAGCCACTTTTGTTTAAGCCCGCAGCTTTTTTTTCCCGGGGCCCCAAACCCTTTTTCATAGAACACTTTATACTGGAATCCCGGATTTTAAAGGGGGTTGCTTTTTTTCCTATCTTTTAGCCAGAAGCTGCAGATTAGGGGTCCCGTTTTTCCCAATTTACTTAAAAACTGTCCAGACCTTCTTGGAAAAACCAACTGACCTGGGGCTCCCCCTGAACTTTCCTTGGGGCCTCATCCATGACCAGGGAACCCCTGCTGGTAACCCCTTGAAAACCCTTTTGGAAAGGCTTCTTCCCTGGGTTTTTGGTCTCTCCAATAGGGATATTTTCCCGCCTCCTTTTCCTGACTGCCGGCAAAATTTTTCTGATCGCCTCGGGCCCCGTACATAACTTTCCCCGGCAGGGCCCCTGAAGGCTGAAAAAGCAAGCAAATGTGACCCATCTCCCGTCCCCCATAGGCTCCCGGGTTTTGGGGTTGGGGTTGCTGGGAAATTGAGCTTTGGGCCCTTTCAGTCCTCTCTGGCCCCCAAGCGTGCTTCCAACTTCATCCCCATATGGTTTATATGACCACTGACTGCTCATCCCGGTGGGTATGGTGAAGAAATCTTGGGCTTTTCCCTTTCCCAAAAACCCCCCCAGGTAACCCGACCCCATTTCTCCGACCCGTTTGAGGGGTGTTCTATAGCTTTCGAACCTGTACTTGAAAGAAAAGCCAGTTTGTGTTTTCCCCTCAAACGTAATTTGGGGGGGAATTTTTTCCGGGGGGTTCCCCCTTGGCCCCGAAAGGGATGCCTAACAGGGCTTTTTTCCCCGCTTCTGGCCCGAGGGGGCAGAATACAAATTTCCCACTCCCCCTCAGTGCAGTCGTGGGGGTCAAGGCTGTAAAAAACCGTTTCGGTGAACCCACTTTGGGGGCCGCCCAAGTTACTCTCGAGGGCAGGGGGGCAGCCGACGGGGGGGCCCTGTTCGTCCCCTCATGCCCCCTGCCACTAAACAAAGGGGCCCCTTTTCCCCCCTCCATGAACATGGTCCCCGATCTCCACAAAAAACTTTACGCCCGGGTTCCCGTCAGGGGCTGGCGACCCCAACCCACTTGAGTATGGGGGAAAGTGCCTGGAATCTTCAAATCTTTAAAATCCCCGCCATGGTGTCTGTGCTTTTCGGGCCCTGTGATCTTGTTTTAGGGTTCGACTGGGGGCCAGACTCTGGGTTTTGGGCCCCCGCCAGAGACCTCTGACCCCAAAACGTGGCAATGCTGTCCGCTAAGCCGACCTGAAAGAAGACAGAGACCCCCCGCAAATGCTCAGTCCTCGAAAACCGAGTAACCAAGGGCCCAAAAGCCCGCTCCCTTTCCGGGAATTTTTTTCACCATTCTGGAGGGGTTTGGGGTTTCCCAAATTTTTTAGCAACCCAAGAGACCACTTTCCCAAATCAACCTGGTTTTCCACAAATTAAAATTTGGGGGATGAGTTTTGGGAAAGGTGGGGAGCTCGGGAGCAGGGAACCCGGGATCACTGGGTTTTAGTCAACTTGACTTAAGCTTTTGCTTTTCCTTTCCCAGTGAAGAGAGGGCCAGAAATCATCCAGGACTCTGCCCATCCCATTGGGAAAGGGAGTCCCCTTTCTTTTTTTCCCCCCCCAAAGTGGCGGCCATTTTGGGGCTCTAATTTAAAACTTCCCTGGGCCCCCCGCGATTCAAAAATCAAAACATTCGAGCAGGGCGCACCCGGGGGTTTTCCCCAAAGGGGAAAGGAGATCAAACATGAAAAACCTCAATGTCCCCTTCCTTTCCCCCCAACACACAAGCCCACTTTCTCAATTTCCAAAAGGCTGTGTTACCAATTTTAGCCCTATGGGCTACTGAATTTAAAACTTTTCCCCCTTTTTAAAAAAATTTGGGAACGGGAAAATAAATGGGGTGGATACAATTAGTACCTGGTCTGTGTACAAAACAACCCAAAAGCTATTAACAACTTCTGTTTGTTGTTAACTTACACTAGGGTTGGGCCCAACTGAAAGTGCTAAGCATACCCCACTCCCAAAACCCAATTAATTTTTTTCCCCAAAAATCAAGAGAAGTTCGTTTTTAAACCTAGCACTTTTGCCTCCCCAAAACACACTCTACCCACCTTGGGGCAGTCCAGACTCCCGGCTTGGGGGGAAAATCAGGATTTTTCCTAGCCCTTCACTGGCAGAACTACCAAGTAAGGTCTGTCACACACAGTCTGCGATGCACTCTGTCCAAGCCGAGCTTGCAGCTTTCCTCAGAGGGTCAAGCAGCTGGTACACTGTCTTCTGTCAGTGTCCACCTCCGGGCCCAGCAGTGGTACTGTCAGAAACCGTCCTAGCCGTTGTGTCCGTCTACGGCTGTACTGTCGCAGTGGCTAGGGCAAAACTATCTCCTGGTAACTGGAGGCCAGAGAACGTATAAATGCCGCTTCTGCTCACTTGCTCCTCCACCAAGTTTTTGGGCGAAAGTGGCCTAAAAGCGCCTATTCTGTTCTCTGACAAGTAACCAAAAAATAACGACCTACAAACAAACATACTGTGTAGGGTTATCTGTTTTCAATACTAATTTACTAAACTTTTCAGATTTCAGTTTTTGCTTAATCCTATGTTTTTCCTGGTCATTTCATTAACATCATTTTCACGCAAACATTCTTCAAATGAGTCTCTGTCTTTCATGTGAATAATAACACTACAGTCTTTAACTGTTCTCTAAAGTCTTTTAAAACTGAGTTATATTTTTGGCATAAAATCCACACACTTATCCTAGCATGCCTTCCGCTGAAAGCTAGTTTTGACAAAGTGTTTCTCTTTTTTAACTATGTCTCTTTCTGCCGAACAGTTCATCTATAATAAATAGTGTCTGCGTTCCTTCAAACAGTTATAAAACTGTTCTAAACACTCACTCAGTTTATTGCTAGGATTAACTAAATATATTTCATCATCTGTCCATATAAACCTTCTATCATGATATGCTTTGTTCCATTTAAGTGTGGGGCAGAAAATTACAATGTGATCAAAATTATAGCGATAAACTGTTTGTAACAGGTTGAGGATAAATATTGTTTTTCCACAACCAGTCTGCCCACAAATCAATGAGCAATGAGGAGTTTTTGTCATAAAGTTTAAACTGCTCCATAGTTTTATAACAGAACTTAATCTAATCCGGTTATTGTTTTTATCATGCCCTCTGTTAAAACTTGTTCAGTATAATAAAATCCTATAAGGTCTAAATGTGTAAGATTAATCCAATTCAGTGCTGTAAGATTGTTTCTATTTAGACTAATATTGATTTTGTTGCTTGTTGCTATGACCTTAATATCCTCACCATTGTGAAGAATGACGACGGTAACTTTAAGACTGTCAACGTCTAAGTTTTGCCAGCTAATTAGAATTCCTTTTAGAAGGACGTCACTAACGCCCACAACCCCATCCCTCTTTACATCTTTTAAGACAGAAATTTCAAATATCATTGTGAACGTGTCCCCTAATTTCATTTGCGGCATGAACTGTAATTTTGTAGAAGCATCTTTTAAAACCGTTTCTCTTCTGTGGAGGATGTACTGTTTTTTCCCATACGGCTTTATTTCAATCTCTTTCCGACTATTGTCATCTGGCATAAGACTTACATGTAAAGGGCCAGAGTTGAATGCTTTTCTGAAACTTTTTTGGCGGCCAAAAAATGTAAATGGGCTTATGAATTCAAATTTTATGTCCCATTCTAAATATGGTTCCAAGTGCCAATTGAGGTCAGGCTTTCGAACTATTTTATATTCATACTGGCCAACATTATTTGCTTCTAGATTGCGCAGTTGTTCTAGTTTAGGAAACTTTTTGTTGTCGCCAACCTCTTTGCGTTTATAATCACCATCTTTAGTGTACTCAAGCCCATACAAAGTGCCTATCTCACCGTTCTGTTCAAAGTCTGTAACGTCTGCAAGGTCTTTTAATTCTAAAGTTATACACCTACAGGCGCTAATGTAACTCCTGATTCTTCTGGCCCCCGCGACATTATTTTTTAGTAACGTATTATTTTATTTCCAAAACAATGTGTAGGTTATCACATTTCACAACTTTCCCCGCTTTGTCTGCAATTTTTATATTAAATGATCCAACCCTCCCACAAACTAATCTTTTAAACTGTAAATTAGGGAATTGTATAATTTCATAATCGCAATATGCAGCTTTCCCTGATGGAAGAGCTCTTAAAACAGTTGAGGGCCTTCCGTCATATAAGTTTTCATCAGTGCTCAGCTCATCCAAAT
Source organism: Conus ventricosus (assembly GCA_018398815.1). Classification (NCBI taxonomy): domain Eukaryota; kingdom Metazoa; phylum Mollusca; class Gastropoda; order Neogastropoda; family Conidae; genus Conus; species Conus ventricosus. Next base: position 62,661 of record JAFLJL010005705.1, on the reverse strand, counting down.
GAACATAGAGTAATGAATGTAATGCAAGATCGAGCGGACTTTCCCCCTCATAAGTAGTTTTGTTTGGTGTAACTCTAAATCTATAATTGTTAGCTGTAAAGCCTAACATGTTAGCTAGCTCTTTATCAAAATAGTAACCTACTTCTTCTTCAGGCTTGAATGTTAACATTGTTTTTAGATTTGCATTGTTAAGTTTGAGAGCAATGTCGAAGTTACTCATTGCTTCTTTTAGTGAGCAAAACCCATAATAACCATCAGGTATGATTAACTGGCTAACTAAGTTTCCTCTATTATCAATTTTCTGAACCTTATTATTCTTCTTTGATTCGCTTATATTAAACCATACGACTTTGTAAAATATTTCATGAAGTGCAACCATTTTGGCCCCGCAATTGTTATCAATAGCATGTTCTAAAAACGAAGGACGGTCTTGGGTTGTTATTGTTACAAACATTTTTTAAACGAAATAAAAATGAGTGCATTCAAATATACTGGTGCAAAATATTCTGTTGGGCCGCACTACAATCTTAAAAATATAGCAACTGATACTCTTGACATTGCTGTGACCCAGACTGCCTCTTTTCATAAAAAGGCCCAGGTCTACAGAATGTTTACATTCAGCCTAGGTTCTGAATATCTTCCCCTTTTACTATGGAGCAACTGGAAAGTACTGGTGTGGAGTACAATTAGTACCTGTCGTGTCAACACAACCCAACGCTATTAAACTTCTGTTTGTTGTTACTTAAGCTGGTGTACTAACGAAAGTGCTAAGCATCCCCACTCTCAAACCAATGATTTTTCCCTACACCAAGAGATTCGTTTTATACCTAGCCTCTGCACTCGCCACACACCTACCTTACCTGTCAGTCCGACTCGCTTGGGTTACATCGATTCTTCCTAGCCTTCACGCAGAACTACCAGTAAGGTCTGTCACACACGTCTGGATGCACTCTGTCCAAGCCGAGCTTGCAGCTTCCTCAGAGGGTCAAGCATGTACACTGTCTTTGCATGTCACCTCCGGGCCCGCTGGACTGTCAAACCGTCCTACGTTGTGTCCGTCTACGGCTGTACGTCGCATGCTAGGGCAAACTACTCCTGTAACTGGAGCCAAGACGTAAATGCCGCTTCTGCTCACTTGCTCTCCACCAAGTTTTGGGCGAAGTGGCCAAGCCGCTATTCCTGTTCCTGACAGTAACCAAAATAACACCTAAACAAACATACTGTGTAGGTTATCTGTTTCAACAATTTACTAAATTTCAGATTTCAGTTTGCTTATCATGTTTTTCCTGGTCTTTCAATACATCATTCCGCAAACATCTTCAAATGGTCTCTGTCTTTCATGGAAATACCTACGTCTTAACTGTCCAAAGTCTTTTAAAACTGAGTTAATTTGCATAAAATCACACATATCCTGCAGCCTCCGCTGAAAGCGTTTACAAAGTGTTTCTCTTTTTAACTATGTCCTTCTGCCGAACAGTCTCTATAATAAATAGGCTGCGTCCTTCAACGCTAAAAACGCTAAACACCACCAGTTATGCTAGGATTACAATATATTTATATCGTCCATATAAACTTCTATCATGATATGCTTGTCCATTTAAGTGTGGCAGAAATTACAATTGACAAAATATAGCGATAAACTGTTTAACGTTGAGATAAATATTGTTTTCACAACCAGCGCCCACAAATCAAGAGCATGAGAGTTTTGTCATAAAGTTTAACGCTCCTAGTTTTATAACGACTATCTATCCGGTTATGTTTTTATCATGCCCTCTGTAAAATTGTTCATATAAAAATCATAAGGTCTAAGTGAGATTAATCCTTCAGTGCTGTAAGATTTTTCATTAACTAATATTGTTTGTTGCTTGTTGCTATACCTTATACCTCACCTGTGAAGAATGCGACGGTACTTTAAGACGCACGTCTAGTTGCCAGCATTAGATCCTTTAGAAGACGTCACAACGCCCACAACCCCATCCTCTTTACATCTTTAAGAAGAATTTCAAAATCATTGTGACTGTCCCTAATTTCTTTGCGCAGAACTGAATTTGTAGAGCACTTTTAAACGTTTCTCTTTGGGAGATGTACTGTTTTCCCATACGGCTTATTCAATCTCTTTTTCACTATTGCATCTGGCATAAACTTCTTACATGTAGGGCCAGAGTTGAATGCTTTTTCTGAAACTTTTTTGGCGGCCAAAAAATGTAATGGGCTTATGATTCAAATTTTAGTCCATTCTAAATATGGTTCCAAGTGCCAATTGAGGTCCAGAGGTTTCGAACTGTTTTATTCATTACTGGCCCACATTATTGCTTCCTAGATTTGCGCAGTTGTTCTAGTTTAGGAAACTTTTTGTATGCAGCCAACCTCTTGCGTTTAAATCACCATCTTTAGTGTACTCAAGCCCATACAAAGTGCCTACACACCTATTCTGTTCAAAGTCTGTAACGTCTGCAAGTCTTTTAATCCAAATTATACACCTCACAGCGCTTATGTGGGTTTCTGATTCTTCAGGCCCCCGCGACATTTTATTTTCAGTAACGTAATCTATTTTTTCCAAACAATGTGTAGGTTATCACATTTCACAAACATTCTTCGCTGTCTGCTTTTTTATATTAAATGACCAACCCTCCCCAAACTAATCTTTTAAACTGTAAATTAGGAATGGTAATAATTTCTACATCCAATAGTTGCAATTGTCTTTCTTCCCTTTCTGGAAGAGCTCTTAAAACAGTTAGGCTTCCGTCTAATACAGTTTCATCATGCTCACTCACTCAAATGAACATAGATAATAATGTAATGCAAGATCGACGTACTTTCCCCCTTCTATCAATGTATGTTGTTCCATTTAGTGTAAAAATTACAATCTATAATTTAGCTGATAAACTGTTTTAACATGTTAGCATAGTATGTTTCAACAACTAGTCTGCAAACTACATCAATACATGCAGGAGTTGAATGTTAACATTGTTTTTAATCATTGAATTAATTTATCGGTTATGTCGATTTACTCATTGCTCTTTTAGTGAGCAACCATTAATAAACAGCCTATAGGTTCAAAGTGTATAGATTAATCAATTCAGAACCTGTAGTATTCTTCTCTATTTACGATAATTTTTTTATTTCTGCCTTCATTATATCCTCACCAAAAGCGACGTCTTTAATGTCAACTTAAATTTCATCTAAACGACCTTTAGATCACTACGCCCAAACCCTCCCTCTGTTAACAATCTAAATTACATGAAGAATTGCAATCCATCTTTTGTGGAAGGCCCCTGCAATGTTCATCCCATAGAACTGTAATTCCTTGTAGAAGCACAGGAACCAGTTGGCTCTTCTGGAGGATTACTGTTCATACTGAGCTTTTACAACCCGTATTTCATGCTGCGAAACGACACGATGAACAGTGCCATAGCGCCAGTAGCTTATTGCTAATATTGGTCGCAAAACTTTCTGTTGGCGGCCCCACAAGCTGTACAATGCTATGAAAAAATTAGCCCAACTGTCTACCTATGGTCAGTCCTGCCCCGGTAGGCCTTGCTTTTTACTTCAGACTGGCAACATCATTATTTTCATAATAGCCGACAGGGTTTAATTAGAACTTTGGTGCACTCATTGAAACACCCCTATCTTTATGACTCAAGCCCACGGCCCAACACCCCCGTATCGTGCAAACGACTTGCATAGGTCTTATTCTAAGAAATCACAGGCGTAATTGGTACTCTTTCCTCCCCGCCATGATTTCTAGGTAGCTATTTATCAAAAAAAACAATGTGTAGACCCACAACTTCCTTTGCTGCATTTTTGCTGCATTCAACAGATCATGATCCCCCACAGGACTAATCTTGTAAAATGTAATAGGATCGATGCTGACCCCATTTCATATATCGCACCAGAAATGCCAGGCTTTACCGAGAAGAGTCTCAGTGTACCAAACATTTGCAGGGCTTCCTCAATTATTTCCAGGTCAGCTCTCAAAGAACAATTAGAGAGTTTTGACTGTTAACTGCAAGACGCGCGGATTACCACACGCAAGGACTTTGTAAATAAATCCCTTACTACAGATAGCTTAAGCCTAGAACATGTGGTACGCCTTTTATGAAAGGATCAGTAACCCCACGAACTCTTCAGGCAATGAACAGTCATAGACAGGCTTTAATTTTCCCCAAAGGTAAGTTGAGTCATGTCAAATCATGGTCTTTCTAGGAGACCTTTCTCAGGTATGATTAACAGGGAACACGAAGTTACCCTAAGCATTCTTGCTGAGCAATCCTTACCTGTCTTTTGCAAATTCGTGATATCGATAACTGCTTTTAGCAAATATAGTCTTGAGCCATGGGTGCCCTATTTCATGAAGCCCACGCAATACACCCCAGTGGCAAACATTTCTACCAAAACCAAGGCCACCTGCGGGAGGAACTAGAACGAATACAGACCTAGCAGCTTTCGAATATACGGTGCATATGTGGCCCTCAAGCAAGAATCAGCAAACTGTATCTCTTTGACCCACTGTTCAAAAGGACTCCATGAGAGCTATCTTAACCCCCTATTGAAAACGACCGCATCAAGAAAGCGTGGTTTAGTCATCCGATGCAGTTTTATCAGAACCAGTTAACTTTGCTGTGTTTGCGCATCAACTGGGTGTGGAGTGTCGTATGCTGATCATTTAAATCACCATGATCCTTTGGTAGAGGTCAGTGTACAGATTTCACTTCTATTACACCTTCAGACGTATTTTGACATGAACTGCAAGCGCCATTACCAAATGACAAACATTTAATCCACTCAGCACACATAATAGACATGAAGGCTTTTGAAAGGATCTGTAACGAATTCAATATTAACATCAAGACAGGCTTTAGACAAAAGTTGGATCATAATCTGGCCTAGGGACTTTATTTTCGGGGCACGCCGAAAGTATAACTATGACTGGCATCCTCCTTTCAAATCTTTCTTTTTTGGCACAACTGTGAGCCTGGGTCCCTACAGCAAGAGCATAAAACAGCATGGGCAACATTTATCTGACACTTCTAAGGGCCTAACTAGGGCGGGAATGAACGAATAAACGACTCTATCGTACTTACGTTTGGTGTTTGCTAGGCTCGCAAGCACAGGCGAGATCGAGCATAACTGATCCTTCTACTGGCTTTGACGCCAAAAACAATACTTAGCAAATTAGAGGACGCTATTAATTCTACAGTTGATTTCCTTCAAGTATAGAAAGGTACCAAAATGTTTTACAATACGCAAGACGAAAGTAGACTTTGCTGTTGGCACTGGTTTATACATGCTGCCTTCTGACTCAGACTCCAGGTAGGAATAATAATAAACTATAATAATGAAATTCTTATAGCAGGCAATGAACAGAAGGTTGGGAAAAAAACGACATAATTCTGAGCCAGTAATATTGCAAGCAGTAAACAAACACCCAAGAATAAGTACATCCACCCCGAAGTCAAACCCCAAATCATTGAAGACTCAGCAAAGCTCGCGGACTCTGTTCGCGATGACCATGAATATGAAAGACAGCGCTTGTTCTGGATTAACTGGCTAGGATTACTGGTCTTTATCTTACTAAATAGTACCACTATTCGAACTAATGTCCATAGTGCTCGGCCATAAGCCAACTACTTTGCTTGCAGTAGACAAAAGCCAGCTAACGATACTGCTAATATACCAGGTAAAGCGCTACGGCTTTACTGGCTAATTTTTTTAATAAACTCGCAAGATGATCAGTTGTTTTTTTACCCATTGATTTATCAGGCCGGTGATGAGGGGCGATGGCGGCGGGGGCACTGAACTTTGCCTCCACCACCGCCTGTAATGCCATCACCAGTGTACTTATTGCAAATCTAAGGCCGTTATAACGCTTGCTAATGTGACTCCCTGCTCTCTAAACAATGTTCTTATTCGTTCTGCTAGCGTGCGTCTTCAATAAATTTTTTTCGATAGTTTCTCTTATTCTATTCACTTGTGTTCGTAATTGGTCTCGTTAGTAGTTAGCACTTCTAGTCTTGCTGATCTTTCTTGTTCAGATCTTTTAGTCTTGGGCTATTCTTTCTTTAATCTCACGCCTCGATGCGGTCGTCAGTCTCAGCGAGTTTTTCTTTTCATCTTTTTATAGCATCTAGTTCACCCAGTTTTGCTAAATTGTTTGTTAATTCGCCTCTGATGCTTTCAAGCACGATCAAGGGCGCTATTTCTCGCATAGTAGCGGTGAGTCGTGTATAGTCCTTCAATGCTGTTTCTTCTGAAAAACTGGATTCTGCTTCTATTACTTTGCCTGCTGTTTGACTTAAATCTTGAAGTTCCATGTTTTGTATTTGGCTATCTGTGGGAGTTCTGTGTTATATGTTTTGAAGTTTAGAACTGCTTCCGCCCTTAATTTCCGGTCTAGCAATGCCAAGGCGATTTTGATCTTTCACACTGAGTCATTTTCTAATTGAACCCACAGCTAAAAACATTTGATGGGTCTGGTTTAGTTGTAAGCCGAACAAGTTGTCCTTGATCGTTGTTCACATACAAATGACCATCTTCTAATTCAAAATCATTTGGGTCTATAAATTCGGGAGGTTCTAGGCCTAAACTTTTGTAAAATGCCCCGACCGTACTTTCTGTTAATTCACTCCGCATTGTGGCCGTTGAGCGATGCTGTGTCAAAGGAGTCCTTTCATCCATGTCGTCTCCAGGATCAAAAACATCATAATCTTCTTCACCTTCAATTCTGCCATGTTTTTAAATAATTAACTTTTTATTTTGTTTTATAAAATGGCACAAGCATATGGCTCGATTCTTGACCCGTATAGAAAGCTGAAAGAACCCCGTGGCGTGAAGGGAAACAAACGGAATATTACTGTTCCAAATAATCCATCTACTATTGATGCAGATCAAATTCTTACTGTTAGATTTCCAGACCTAGGAGCGGATGATTGATTGTGCCAGGCTCTGCACGGCTTACTTTTAAAATAGAACTCGCTTCAACAACAGACCCAAACAGAACAGTTGTCCAGAATTTGGGACGGGCAATCGTTAAGAAAATTTCTGTAAAACTTGAGGGGCAAGAAGTATTTTCTTTAAACAATGCAGACATATTTTTAACCTATTCTGATCTATGGCTAACCGCGAATGAAAGGGAAGATCTTGCGTTTCAAGGAATTGGCAATGAAGAAGCACTAAAACTTAGAATAGGCGCCGAACTTGCCTCAGTGCTAAAAGCAGCAAAAAGGCTTTAGCTGTAAGTTATGCATATGGTAATCGCTTTTCCATTCCCCTAGATTTTGAGTTGTTAAAGCGCATGCGCCATACTTTCAAGGAGCATTAAAAGACAGATTGTCATATGAACTAACTTTTAATGAATACAAACGTGTATCAAATCAACAGACGCCGAAGCAAAGTACCAGCATTTCTGACATCTCGTTAGAGTTTGACGTTGTTAGCAACTCTGATTTAGCAAAGCTGATTAAGGACCAATATAAGACACAATTAGCAATATATTACGAAAACGTGCGTCATCATTCAACACATCCTAAAAGCAGGGCAGACGCTATATGGAATTTTAGTTTTAGCGTCGCAGTAAGATCGCTTAAAGGTATTTATTGCTGTGTGAAGATGAAGAACCATTCGCAAGAGCAAGTGAAAAGTTTTTTAATCCAAAATAACGAAAGTACAATGTACAATTGACGGCAGTCCTAACCAAATCTATGCTAGCGGACTTGGCCTTATCATCATTTTGACGAAATAAGAAATTGTTTGGGGGTGGGAGGGGCAGAAGTCCAACAGTAGACCTTGCGTCTAAAGATCTACACCTTCACAGTGTTAGGCTTGATGATTATTTAACATTCAAAATACGGTTTATGGATTGACCTAAGGTCAACGAGGATAATCAGTTGCATAGAAGTGGGAGAGAGGTTAAAGACGTAAACATTCAAATTGAGAAAGAAAAAGAAGCTGATAAACCGCTTAATGTACATTTGTTTTTATTAATTAAGATGCACAGCTGAATATTGGGGATAGCAGATTACAATATGTAAAATACTAAATTTTATTTTTTCATTTATAAAGCATGTTGTTCAGGTTTTATCCAAATGTGCCTACAGCACCGGAGATGCCTAGAGAAGAGATAGTAGAAAACCCTAGCATAAAAACCTTTAGATTAACAAACATTACACAAATGCAACAAAAACTAGACAGACCTTTCAAAATACAGCAAAACTAAACGAAGGTATTCTGCTGCCTTTAATGCTGTTACATATGTTAATACTGGAACATCAACTATAAGCGCTCTATCGGCAGGAACGAGTGTTGGTCTTTTAGCAACGGCATAGGCGCACCCGCAGCTTTGCCTCTAGGCGGGCTGTCTTTAGCCCTCGGCCTGTGTTCGTTAGCTGTAGGTGCTGCTAGCAAAAAAATAAAAACTAAACTCCAAAAGCACACAGCCATGGTTCAACTAATAACAGCTAAACTTAGTTCCTTCAAACTGACAATAAATAAAGCGCTAGCTGACTCAACATCACGGATGAAGAATTTAATCGTTTACAGGCCGATTTTGATGACTACAAAAGACAAAAGTTTGATCTTCAAAGAAAGGCGGGGACAAGTTTTTCTCACAGCCAGACCCGAGCAGATAAAAAAGGAATGCTTAAAAAAAGTAAACGAAACATTAAACTCTGTTCTAAAACAGCTCACATTAACAACACCAAAAGGTGTTTATACTTTAGTTTATGAGTCCAGCGCAAAAAGGCCGTCGATATTGATTCTGATTAAGTATTTTTTTTTTAATTTAAATAAATATTTTGAGTTAGAAAAGAGACTCAACATGGCTAAGATATATGAAGGACAAGGCGAATTTTTTGAAGCAATGCAAGAAAATTTATCAAGAGCGCTGAATGATATTGATTTAGAAGTCATTGATCCAGCAAGCGTACGGGCAAGCGTTGGTCATGCTATTTCTCAAGTTCCAGGCAACTAACAATAGACCCGCCAGTTAAAGTAATGTTAGCTGTTTTAATCGACTATGTAACAATAAATGAAGAGAATCTAGAAGTCTGGGTCTCAACTAAACAGCAGACTATTCTTTCCTCTAATGACTTAAACGCCTGGTTGGGCAGACGAACTGCTTACACAGTTTGATGTGGCCGCTGAAGAAGCCAAAATGAGAGGCTCTGGTTGGTCAGAGGGCGAAGTCCTAGAGATCAGATTAAAACAGTCTAAGGTATGCGCCGATTGTTGGCAAGTCTCACATTCCACTACCTCCAGCATTAGTTGCGAAAAAAGCAGTTTTAAACATAAAGAATACAGACAACAAATGTTTCATGTGGTGTGTTCTCGCAAGGCTGCATTACGCCCGCAAAATACGCAGAGAGAGTGTCTAACTATCGCCCTTACATCAATGATCTTAACTTTAGTGGAATATCCTTTCCTGTTAGTGTAGATCAAATTGATCAGTTTGAAGAACAAAACAAACCCATAACTGTTAATGTCTACACATGGGATGAGGAAACAGATTTGGCGCCAATAAAGTGTCCAAGAACAGTCCAACGATTGGCGAGCCAGACAAAAATCATGTTGACTTACTACTGATGTTTTCACCGGCGGGGCTACCGCATTACACATTAATACGCACAATGAGTAGATTATTGCGGCATACTTCAAAGCATTACCATAAACAAGAATTCTGCAGAAAATGTTTAACAAGAATGCCGTCTGTTCAAGCCGCAAGCGAACATAAGAAACATTGTATCGGCCCAGTTGACTGTAATACGAACTAATTACGCCCCCAGAAGGCAGTAAAGTTAGTTTTAAGAACTGGAAACGGATGCAAACTAGTCCATATGTTTTTACGCAGACTTCGAATCACTCATTGTTCCTTATGAGGGGCCAACCCCACAGAAACTTCCAAAAACAGCCTTTGTGAGTAATCATCAGATTTGTTCATTTGCTTTCTCGTTGTCAGGTCGGATGGCGCTCATTCAACACCAGAATTATACAGAGGACCAAATGCGGCTAGAAGATTTTTACAGCGCATGCAGCAGTGCGTAATGATTGTTCTAATAATCTGAATTTATCTGAAATCATAATGACGCCTGAAGATCAACAACAGTATGACTCAGCCACACATTGTTGGATTTGTGGTTTAGAATTTAGTGAGGAAGCCAATCCAAAAGTAAGAGACCATGATCACATTAGTGGAAAGTTCAGAGGAGCAGCACATAGTAAATGCAATCTTCAACTAAAGTTTGATCCTAAGACATGGAAGCTGCCCATCTTCTTCATAAACTTGCGAGAGTTACGACTCTCATCTTATATTGCAAGCAGTAACCAACGCCTTCAGGGTAGCATGCATTGCACAGTCATCAGAAAAGTACATGAGCTTTAATCTAAATAACATGTCTTTTTATGACTCTATGCAACACATGATGGGATCATTAGAGTCACTGCTATGTCCTTAAAGTCCTGCCCAATAACAGAAGAATATTTTGACCCAACTCTTGTAGAAAGGGCGTTTACCCTTATGAGTACATGAACAGTTGGGAAAGGTTTGATGAAGATACACTTCCTCCTAAAGGCGCGTTCTTTTCTAGTCTTAGAGGAAAGGACATCAGCGATTCTGATTACCAAACATGCTCAAGATGCGTGGCAGAAGTTAGAGTGTAAAACAATGGGAGACTATCATGACTCCTACTTGATGGCTGATGTATGTTTGTTGGCGGATATTTGAAAATTATAGAAAGACCTGCATGAAACATTACAGTTTGGATCCCGCGCATTACATTTCTGCGCCCGGGATGAGTTGGGATGCTTTCTAAAGTTTTCTGGAGTACAGATTGATTTATTGTCTGACCTACCAATGATTCAGATGATTGAAAACGGATTGCGTGGAGGAATTAGTATGGCGTCGCATCATTACTGTAAAGCAAACAACAAATACTTGGACGACTATGATCCAAGTAAAAGGTCTAACTATCTCATGTATTTAGATGCAAACACTCTGTATGGATGGGCAATGGCGCAATCGCTTCCATTACGCAACTTTAAATGTACACAGGTACGAATAATATTCAAAAGGCATTAAAGTGGTTGAACAGTTTAACGCCTGATCAGCAGCGTGGTTTCATTCTAGAAGTTGACTTAGAATATCCACATGAACTTCCATGACCTGCATAATGACTATCCATTAGCACAGAAAGTCTAAAGACGAATCCAAGAGACCACCTAAACTTGTGCCCTAATCTTCGAGGCAAAAAAAATTATGTCTGTCATTACAGACTTCTACAATTTTATTTAAGACAACGGTTTGAAGTTGACGGCAGTTCATCGCATAATTGCTTTTGATCAGAACAGTTCATGAAACCATACATCATGAAGAACACTGATCTTAGAACTAAATCCACAGATGCTTCAGAAAAAGACTTTTTCAAGTTAATGAACAACAGCTGTTTCGGAAAGACTATGGAAAATCCGCACAAGCGTAAAGATGTCAGATTGGTCACCAAAGAGAACGAAGCAATTAAGCTGACTTCAAAACCTAATTATCAGGACTTTAAAAGATTTCATGATCTGCTTTTGGTATAATGATGAAAAAAAAGAAAGTCAAATTGGACAAACCTGTTTTATCGGGTTTACTGTTTTAGAATTATCAAAGCTTTTGATGTTAGAATTTCTTTATGACTACTTTAAGCCCTTGTATCCAGAGTCCAGAGTACTTTACACAGATACAGATAGTTTTGTTATAGATATCCCTACTGAGACATCTATAAAGACATGGAAATCGAAGTGGCTAAAGGTCATGCGGGATGGTACGACACGTCGATTACCCTAAAGATTCGCCTTTGCATTCAATTACTAACAAGAGGTTTAGGAAAGATGAAGGATGAATTATCTGGAAAGGTGATTAAGGAGTTTATTGGTTAAGGTCGAAATGTATCAGTATTTCTAGCCAGAAGGAAACCATTAAGAAAGCAAAAGGAATATCTCGCAGTGTTGTGCAGTCAAACATATCGCATGACAACTACAAAGAGCATTGTTTGGCAATAAGACTTTCATCATGACAACGTAAACTACGATCTAATCTACATGAGATCAACACAACAGTGTAACAAAGAAATCATTAGATAGACAAACACAAAACGTGTGTTTGTTAATCAGAGTTTTCATATGCAATCGGGCACTGGAACGTAAATTAATTAAAGCAGAACTGTGTCTGGTGGGATTATCTGCAGTTCTTCTTCACAAAAGATCTTTGAGGAGCGGTTGTTGTTGTGTCAGTTCTCGTAAATAATACACGGGTGGATTCATTTTTACAATTCTTTTTATTTCATATGGATCAACACTCCAAACTGGATCTGTTGCCCTGATGCGAGTGTCCCCTTCTGCTTCCCCCGGTAAATAAAGGTACCTTACTTTCAAACCAAATGGTAATAGTTTGCCGGATGAAGACTCTCCTTCAGCAACATTTATTGTTTTTCTTTTGATTGCTTGTACTGGTTTTAAACCCTTTAAATTCTTCATTATTCATTGCGCGCAAAACTGAGGGCAGTCTTCTAACCCATTCTGTGTTGCGAGAATTGTCAATCAGCTCTCTGTGATACTGGTAGGAGAAAAGTCTTTCGGCTAACTGTTTGTTAAAGTTTTCAACTAAAGCCTGTGATCTGTGAACTCCCGGAATGCCTCTTCTAATAGTAACTCTGTGTTTTAACAATAATTGATTCACTTGGCCTTTAAATTCTTTTCCATCATCGACTTGAATCATGCGAGGGAAAGTTAGTGGGCCTCGTTGGTATATCAGTTGTATAGCGACAGCAACAGCAGAGGCACTCTTTTGTGTTAATGGTTCTGCATCTTTGTATCTTGAAGCCATGTCAATGACTGTGAGTGCGTACTTAAATCTTTTTCGCCTAATCCTATCAGAGGGTAAATATAGAAGGTCCATTTGATGGGTGTCGTTTGGAGTTGCATTGACAAAGTGTGGTCTCTGTATTCGTCTAGGGGCAGGTAAATAAATTTGCCAAATTGCTTGTTTAGATAACCATTCCTTTGCTGTTTGTTCACTGACCCCTGCCGCTTGGCTTAGCTTTTGTATTGCTGTGATACCCTTCCAATATCCTTTGGGCGAATAATAGATTTTGTTCATTTTTTATTCAGCCAATATTATGTGCAACAAAATACACGACGGTCATACCAAAGGCAATAAACGCGATTTCTTGCATCTTTTGTTTTTCTGATGGTTGATAAAAGTCACTGAATTTTGGTGGGGGCAATGTCTGGACCGGTTTGCCTGTTACTAGATAATATTCTTTTATTGCTTGGTCAACATTTTTAAATGTGCAAGCTGCATGCCCCTGTTCTTTCAGTGTGTCATTAATAAAATCTAACTGCTCAAGTCTCTGCTTTTCATAGGCGTCTTGTGCAGCTGCTAGTTGCTCCATAGCTTTGTTATGTCTTTTTCTCTCGCCGTCATCCCGCAGTTTACTAAATGCGAAATTACTTCCGCTAAAAGCAAGCGCATTCACCACAGCGCCACCTATCATCATTACGAGTGAAGCCATTTTTTATAAATGTATTTTTTATTTACATTTTTATATTCTCTGGAATTATTCCTTGCTTAACTAGAAAATCTTTCGTGGCAAATGAAGCTGTAATAACAGCAATCAGTTTTGCTGAATCCTCAAAGTCTAGTTTGCCAAGATCTGCTGGTTTAATTTTTAACAAGCCTTTACCAAGCATCGTGTATCCTATACTTAGGCCTCCAATAACAGCAGAATGGTATACAAGGTTGGCAATAGTTTTTTTCGGTGCTCATTTTAAAAAATAATATAATTATAATTAATATAAAAAACATGAACAGCGATGATCTACTACAGCTACAGGGCAGCCTAAACCTTCCTGAACTTATGAATGACCAAGTTGATGACCCAGCTATTATGCCCAAAAAGGAGAGGCTGTATTCTTTGGCAGCATGTGGAAAAACAAAACAGTTCCTCGGAACTGAATTCAGCATTGAACAGATTCAACAGATGTCGTCACAAGACATTATAAGGTATCATAACAGGTATGAAGCGCAGCTGGGGTCTAGAATGGTGAAAAGTGTGGGGCAAACGGCTCTTAGTTTGTACACTAAACTAGTCAGTAGATTTGCTCCCATTGATTCTGAACAAGATCTTACGTATGATTTAACGCAAGATCCAGTTTTAACAAAGACATTAGAGTCTTTAGGCTGTAATCTGTATTACAGATTTGGAACATTGTTGTCGCCGTTAATCATGGGATTAATAACTTTTAATCATATAGATTTTATTTCCCTTCAAAATGAACGAGCTGGAAAATCATCAGAACCAGAATCAGGTGGAGAAAGTAACCAAGCCAGAAAATCAGCAGAAAACACTGAACCAGGTGGGGACCAGTGAAAAGAATCCTCATCCTGGGCGTGTTAAAGCAGGAAAAAAATTAGCAGAGTGGAACAGACAAAAAAAATTAATGTTACAGAATATACCTCATCATGAAAACATAACACCGCCAACGCCAGAACAAGTTGATTCAATGCCAGCTATAAAAACTCCATGTGATACAAGACCTACAGCACCAAAGTCTTCATGGAATATTGAACTTAAAACTGTTGCCATTTTTGGCGCCATTGCTGCTGTTGGGGGCAGTTATTACGGTTATAAAATATATAAACAACGCTGGCAAAAACAAGAGCCCAAACAATCTCCACCGCTAAATACAGAAGCCGAACACAACAGCACGCCAAAACCGCCAATAACAAAGCATCATTTTGATCCATTTGAAATGTAATAATATTTTAAGAACTTAATTTTAAATTTTTTTAAAAAAAATAGTTCATGGCGAATTATAAAATGATAAAGTCAATAAATAAAGAAAAGGAGCCCTATAAAAGACATTTCCAAAAACCCAAAATGTAATCAATGGGGTTTTGCTTGGGTTTGTAAAAACTTCATTAAAAACTAGGGCAAAAAAAGCTAAAAAACATCCTCAACGATGCCCCTTTTTTTAAAGGCGGTGTGTACTAATTAGCCCTCGTTTATTTAAGATAAAAACATAGATGTTTTTTTTGTAATTAAAAACTTAAAAAAGAACTTGGTTGTATTTAAATGGATAACTTAGTTTATAATTTTGAGGTGATTTTAATCAAGAACTTAAAAAAAAAAACTTAATCAAGAACTTATTAAGAACTTGAAGAAACTTAATTAAAAATTTTAAATTAAGAACCTGGGGTGATTTAAAATTAAAAACTTAATTAAAAATTGGGGTCCCTTGGGGGGGGATGTGTGTTTTTACACAGATTTTTTTATTTATTTGTCATTTAACACCACTTGGCGCAAGACAGTGTTGCTTTTTTGGATGAAAGGGCCCTCTTTTTTTTAAATTCAAAGAAACCCCAAAAACCAAGTGAAATTTAAAAAAAACCAAATTGAATAAAACAAACAATTGAAAAAAGGGTACACCCCCCAGCCTAAAATTTGTAACGGGGCGTAAAAAGCAGTGAAGCGTAACACAACCGACAAAGCAGCAAAAAACAACCCAAAACTGCTGATAACCTTTGCCCCGCTCTAGGATAAGCTTTTGGAGCGCTGAAGAAACGGCTTGCCCCCGGACCTTTAACCGCTCTAGGGGGGGAGCTTTGAAGAAACGGCTTCCCGGGCTGTGCCCTTTTAAAAACCGTCTAAGGGGGGGAGTTTTTGGAAGAAACGGTTTCCACTGTGACCCTTTGACCGCCAAAGGGTGGGAGCGCTGGAAAACACTTCCCTACTGTGACCGGGGACCGCTCGGGGGGGGTTTTAAGCGAAATTTTCCCTCTGATCGCTTAAACCTAGTTTGCGGCCCCCCCCTTTTTCCTTTCCAACCCGGGGTTTGGGCAAACTGGGTTACAGCAGTAATTCGTACCCAAAGCTTTTTTTGGCAGCTCTAATCGCCAGTTTTAGTACATCCACATTGTATTTTTTAAAGCTTTATATAAATAGTGCTAGCCCAACCTATTTCCCCTCCATACGGGAGATGTCTAAGGCCTCCCAAAAACCCAATCTATTTTTTGCCAGAACATTCAAAATCGCCATTCGGGTTGCATGCACACTTAAAAGGCAATGAACGGGTTAAAATTAGAAAAGAAAAAAGAAACACATCTTAATACACAGATCATTTGGGCCACATAAACACTGATCTTTTAGTTAAAAAATTCAAAAAAAGTCTAAACAAACTGAAAATTTTTTAACTTGGGGGGGAACAGCAAAAATGTTTCAAATATAATTTCTTAGCATACGAATCACCGTGGTTTCCTCCCCCAAAAAATTTAAACCCCCCCCTTTTTTTTTAAAAACGGGGGCTTTACCCTTCTAAAGGGCCATTTCCCAAAAATCAACGCGTAAGGGTTGTTTTGTTTTGGGCCAATTTTCAAAAATCCCAACCCCTTTTTTTTTAGATAAGGAAAAACCTAAATCGATACCAAACACAAATTAAAACTATTTGTATCTTTGTCAACAATATTGCCTTAAAAGGGTTTTCTTTTCCCTTAAACCAAAAAACCCTTTTAAAGATACCAATTCTGTTTTCGGGAAAACCCGTTATTAAAATAACAAAACCCACCGAAACAGAAAAACCGCCTCCGCCGACTTCCCAAAGAATGTGGGGGTTTACCTAGTCATGTGACCCCGGGCTGATTGGCCAGCGTGAGAGCGCCCCCCAGGGGGGGAACAAAGGAAACAACGTTCTGAAAGCTGATGTAATGCAAGCAGGAAGGAAGGGTTTGAAGAGGGGGGGGGTAAGGAGGCGGCATTTAATTTTTTGGCCTGGTGTGGGTGTAGTGCCCGTCTCTGTCTCTGTGGGGTGGGGCCTCTGTGTTTTGGGCCCTGTGTTTTGGTGTGTTTGTTGTGTGTGTGTTGTTTTGGGGTGTTTTGTGTGTGTGGGGTGTGTGTGTTGTTTTGCATGTAGGGGTATGTGTGTGTTTGCATTTAAAGGGGGTTTGTGTGTGTGGGGTGGTGTTTATAAAAATTTGTAGCGGGTTTCCCAAATGCCCACACAATTTAATCAAAATTAAACCCCCTTGTTGAAAAATTTATTTGGATTAAAAAAATTTTTTCAAACTTAAAATCCTACTGGGAAAAAAAAAACCCCAAGTGCGGGGGCGGGTTAGGCCAGCAACTAAAATTTAAAAGGGCTTCCCCCCCTTGAAAGGCGGGGCCTTGACAGCCCCGCCCTGAAAAAAACCGGGAACAACACCGTTTTTATTTTAACGCGTTCATCACGGGCCCTTTTTTTCCCCCCTACGTTCCTCTAGGGGCTTTCAGCCAGGGGCTACTTTCTTCAACCTACCCCTTTTAAAAAACTTTAGAAAAATTTATTTTGAAAAGGGGATAACCCTCCCAAGTATTTTTTTTGTAGGGCCCGTTATTTTTTGGAATTTTGTCAGAGAACGGGAAATTAGGCGTTTTTTAAGGCCACTTTGCCCAAAAAAACTTGGGGGAGAGCAAGTGGCCAGAAGCCATTTAATTTTTCCCCTAGCCCAAGCACTGGTCTTCACTATTTTAAGAAACTTTTCACGTGGTACAATTTTTACCCTCCCAGCAACTACAAGTTAGCTATCCGCCCTCCTTGGGGCCGGTGCAGCTCCCTACTAACTACAAGTTAGCTAGTCCACTCTCCCCCCTAAAGGGCCCAGTGTCGCAAATTTAACAACAAAAGTTAGCAGAACCGCCTCTTCAAGCTCCCCTGTCGAACTGCCGAGTTCGCCGCTTTTTTTCCTGATGTCATGAAAACTTTTTCACCCCGAGGTGCACTTCCGCTGAGCTCCCCTTTACTTTCGCAAAAACCCGGGCATCCTACAGATGGTACCACCGAATAAGTATGTACCGGGAAAAGAGCGCGGGAAGGAAAACAAAATTATAAAAGGGGGAATGGTTTGGGGAACACGACTAGACATTTTTCTGGAGCTGCAGAACGAGATTCCCCTTTGAAACTCCCATTACCAGTAGGAAAGGGAACGAAAGGGAAAAAAAGGGAGAGAGAGAGATTTT
Organism: Conus ventricosus; assembly: GCA_018398815.1. NCBI lineage: Eukaryota > Metazoa > Mollusca > Gastropoda > Neogastropoda > Conidae > Conus > Conus ventricosus. The sequence continues at coordinate 44,638 of JAFLJL010005705.1, read as the reverse complement.
AAGAAAAGGGTAAAAAGGGAAAAAATTTTATAAATTATTCAGTTTTTTTAAAATAGATTACTAACAGGGCCCTTTTTTCGTGTTTCACCCTTCCGGGTGCTGTGCAGCCGCAAATTTTTGGGCCCCCCAGTCCCCTGTGGCAGCACCAATTCTCCAAAGTTGGAAAACCCGGGTTGAAGGGGAAACAACGACTGGGGCGTCTGAGAAAATTTTGAAAACTTTGGGGGTTTGGACCCACAATGTTTTTTGATTGTCCCCCGGGGTCGGAATTTCCGACTTTTGTTCCTTTTTTTTTTTAAGGGCCATCTTTGTTTCTTTTTTGGGAAAGTGTATAAACTGTTTTTTTTCCCCATTGGAGGAGAAAAACCGGAAAAAGATGTACTTTTTAAATTTTACAATGTAAAAATGAATAAATTTTGGTCCCACTAGTGGATCGTAAAATTTTTTTTTAACCCCACTGGAGAAAAAGGAAGGGAAAAAAATTTTTTGGAAAAAAAACCTTTGAAATTTTAAAAATTATAAATTTATAAATTTTCCCCCCGGGAGGGGGAGGGGAAAAAAAGGGGTTATTGAGTGCCCTTTTCGGGTTTTTTTTGGGGGTTTCGTTGCACGGAGTGAATGCTGGGGCTGAGTGTGTCATGCATTTTGCTCAGGGGTGACAATTACAAATTTTGCCAATTTTCCCCTTTCCCAATTGTTTTTTTTCCCCCCTCCCCTAACCTTCTCCCCCACCACCACTACCCCTTTCCCCCCCTTTTTGGGTTGACAACTAACGCTTCCCCCCCACCCCCCCATCACCACCCCCTTTAAAACCCCTCTCCTACTCAAACCACCCTTCCCCCTTTTTCCAAAATTACCATCCCTTTTAAATACATTGAAGATCCTTTACTTTTGTGTTTTGTGGTGTGTTGGGGTTTTGGTGTGTTTTTTTGGTGGTGTGTGTGTGTTTTGTAACCCACGAAAATAAGAGAAAGATAAAGGGGCCAGACAGACCACAGACTGACTTAAAGAATTAGGCATTTCCCAAAACTATTACTAAATTTTGTGGGGAAATTGTGCTTCCCTATATTTTAATGTTTTAAAAAACTTACATTTTAAAAAAATGGCCTTTTGTTTGGGCAAGTTTTTTTTCTGAAAGGCGAGGGGGGGTAAACTTTCCCTTTCTGAAAGGGCCGGGCAGAAAAAAACAATAATTTTTCAACCCTGTTTTGGCCTCCATGTGTTTTTGGGACTGAATAAATTTTGATTTTGGTGAAAAATAAATGAATGACAGTGAAAAGGCTTGTATCAAATCACCTAAACCCCACCCCTTGGAGTCACCTGAACTAAAATGATGGGGCGATTGGGGGAGAGCAAAAAATGAAAGCCAGTGAAAAGGGCTTGTAACTATCACCTGAAAAACCCCTTAAGCCCACCTGATCCCTTCTTAACAATGACCGGTCACAACACATTTCATACAGGGAGGGGCATCGTGTGGGCTCTTTTTTTCCCCTGCCACAAGGCCATGTTGCCCCTCCAGCACAGTACATGTGTGACTCCCATTTTTGTGCTCCTTTCCTTTTTCATGATTTCGCCCCGCATCATACTTTGGGACCCATTCCCCTCCCATTCCTTTTCAGCTCTGTCCACATCTTTAACTTTTGGACTCCTTTCCCTGCGCACCTTTCCCATTTCATACCTTTCCCAAGCATCAGAAACATGTTCACTCCCAAAATTCTGGCTCCTTTCCCAAATTTCATAAACTCTGTCCAGCATCATACATTGTCTCCTTTCTCGCTCCTTTCCATTTATGACTCGGCCCCAGCATCATACATGTGTGCCCCCTTCTGTCTCCTTTTCCTTTTTCAAGACCCTTCCACATCATTACATTTAACTCCACCCTCAGAACATGTGTGACTCCCGGCTCAGTAAATTTGACTCCATTCTGGGGCCCCCTTCCATTTCATGACCCTGCCAGAAACAGAAAACATTGACTCCAGAAAACCATACATTTTGTGACCCGAAATCATTACTTTGGGGACCCAACTGTGCCCCATTCCATTTAAATGACCCGTCCACACATACATTGTGACCCCAGCATCATAAATTTTTGACTCCGCATCATTACTTTGTGGATTTCCTTTCTTGCCCCCATTCATTTCATGACCGGGTCCACATCAGTACAGGGTGACTCCAGCATCAGTAAAATGTTGACCCTTTCGGGTCCCCCCCATTCCTTTTTCAAGACTCTGTCCAGCATCATACAGGGTTCCCTCTACATCAGAACAGGGTTGACCCAGAAACATAAAATGGTACTCCATTCTGTTTCCTTTTCCATTTGAAAACCTTCCACATCTAAAATGGTGACTCCTTTCCCGGGCTCCTTTCCATATCATAAACCTGCCAGAAACAGTACATTTGACCCCCACACAGTACATGTGTGACTCCACATCATTTACATTTTTGACTCCATTTTTGGGGCTCCATTCCATTTCCGGACTCTGCCCAAACATCATACCTGGTTGACTCCATTTTTGCGCCCCTTTCTATTCATAAACCTGTCCGCATCATAAATGTGTAAACCCCATGCTGCTCTCCTTTTCCATTTCATGCATCATACATGTTTTGACTCCAGCATCAGTCCCTGTTGCCCTCCCCCCATCATAATTTTTTGATTTCCAAATTCTGCGCTCCATTCCATTTCAGCATCAAAACATGTGAAAAACTCCATTATCGGGACAGGGTGACTCCATTCCTTCCCTCCTTTTCCTTTTAAAAGCTCAAAAAGGGTGACTCCACCCCCAGTACATTGGACCCCATCTTTTCTCCATTCCATTAAATGACTTGTCCAGCATCATTACATTGTGCCCTTTTTGGGTGCTCCTTCCATTAGGATTTCATGACTTTTCCCACATCGGGACATGTGTACTCCAGCATCAGACATGTGTGATTTCCAGCATCATCCCATGTTTGCCCACTCCACATCAGTAAATTTGTGACTCCATTCTTGCTCCTTTCCTTTTCATGACTTCCAGCATAAATAACATTTTTTACTCCAGCATCAGTACTTTGGTAAATTTCCAGAAATCAAAACATTTTGGACTCCCATTCTTGCCCTTTCCTTTTTCATGACTCGTTCCCCCTCAGAAAAAATTGTAAACTCCTTTCTGCGCTCCTTTCCCATTTCATGACTCTGTCCACCCATCAGTACATGTGTGACTCCACATCATACATTTTTGACTCCAGTCTTCTCCTTTCCCCATTTCATGACCCCTCCCACATCATACATTTGTAAACCCAATTTTACCCCCAACCTAATTTGGTTTGCATTTCAAACAGAAAAAATTTTTTTGTTCAACCCGCATCACTTTTTCATTTAAAAAAAGCCCATCCACACCTGCTAACCCCCCACCAAAAAAAAGAAACAAAGTTCTCTGTTTTTTTCCAATTAGACAAGCATCTGTCCCAAAAACCCAACATCCCAAACTGCCTAAAAAAACGGGAAAAATAAATCAAGAATCCCCTCTCTTTTAAAAAGAATAAACCCTGTGTTTTGCATAGCTGCATGTGCATGTTATGTAAACTGAGCATGGTGAAGGTTGACATTGTGAAACGAGTGACATTAAACATGAGAGCAAAAGACAGACAACAACAGCCGGACAGAAAAAGAAAAAGGGAAAGTAAAAATGAGTAAATAGGGAATTGATTGAGAAAAAAAAGGAACAAAATTTTTAAGTTGGATAATCAACATTCATACCATTTTCCCCCCCAACAACAAAAAACAAAAAGTACAAAAAATTTTCTTTTGGGTTTTAATGACGGGAAGATAACAACAAACCAAAAAAACAAATTCAATCCTAAAAATTTAAAAAGGGAAACCCAACCCAAAATTTTGCAGTCAAAACAAGATTCATGTTTTCAAAAGTCCCCTCTGAAAAAAAAAATTGCAGACTGAGAATCAAAATTTTATTTAAAAATCATCATATTTTTTACATACACACACAAATTTTTTACATGCAAAACACACATTGCTCAAAGTCTTCCAGAAAACATTTGCCCCTAACAACAAAGGCCATTGTGAACGACCTCTCCTCTTTTCCCCCCAAAAAAACCCCCCTTTTTCTCCCTGGTTTCCCAAAACTTTCTTGCATCTGTCAAAAGCTTGTTTTTTACACAAACATTTATGGCCATGGAAATTTTAAAACAAAACAAGAAAAGGGAGAAATTTTGGGCAAAGCGGGGGGGGAAGGGGGAGTGGGCAGTTCCCATCCAATGTTTTAAAACCAGAGAGAAGAGGGAGAGGGAGGGGTGGAAACCCCAGCAAAAAGCCTCCTGTTCCCCCCCCCTTTCTATTTGCCCAAAAACCCCCTTTTTTGCTCTTTCCAGAGAGAAGAGGGAGAGGGGAAGGGGGGGGACCACAGCACGCCCCCTGTTCCACAGTTTTCCCAAACCCTTTCTTTTTTGGCAAACACTCCTTTTTTGCTCTTTTCCCCAAACATAAAATTTTTTTTTTCCAACAGATGTTTTTGTTTTTGGCAAACCACTACAAAGAAAAAAAAAAGGGGCCCTTTTCCGCTGAAGCATTAAAAGGGAAAACTGAACTACAAAGAAACCTCACAGCACACACACTCACACACACACACACACACATTCCACACATGCACCGCGCCCCCACAAATGCACACACCACACTATGAGGGCAAAATCGACCACATCCAGGGTTCCCTTCCCCTCATAACAATGGGACAAATGACAGGCATGACAACAGAGACAAAAGACAACTTCACACTGACACCCTGAAAATTTTGTGCAGACAACTTTTTCATGTGCCAAAAAAACCCATGACACAACAAAAAACATCTGATCCACAACAAAAAATGGGGAGTAGGCCTTACTACGCATTCATCAAAAAAGAACACAAAGTATCCCCCCCTTTATCTTCTTTAATTAACCCGGTCACAAAAACTGGTGGGGGAAACTTTAAAAAATCAAAATAACACAATGCAAACCAATATTTTTATACAGAAATTTCATGCCATTCCTTTTTAAAAAAACCGACTATACAAAACCTTAAATTTATGGGTTTTCAAAAAACATTCAAGGTTTTTTAAAATTTACAATCAGAACCAAAAGCAAATTATTTTTTCTTTGTTTTCTCCCAAATTTTAATTAAATACTGAAGGGAAAAAAAACGCAAAATTTCCCTTGTCAACTGACAATTTTATTGAAAAAAAACAAACACACTTTAAACCCAAAAAAAGGGGACAAAATTTCGACCACTGTTTCATTTGTTTGCCTACCAAAAGGCACAATTCCCCCCTGAAGGAAGCCCCTTTAAAGGGGCACGAAGGGAAAAAACTTCAATTCTGGTTTTTCCCCCTTTAGCACGAACACAACTTGCAAACTCGGGGGAATTTAAGCCCCAAAAAACGACGGGGGATACGGATCCCGGGATCACTTTTTTCCCTTTAAAGCGCAAAGGGTTGGGTAGCTCAGGGAACGGTATTTGGGGGGTTCCCGCTACCTTGCACACGCTTCCCCAAATTTTGCCCCAAATGTTTAATTGGGGTTCCCTGTCTGGGGGCACGGAGGCCATGCTTTACAACCACATTTCTGTCCCCAGGAAATTTCGTGTGGGAAAGGGTGTGGGGGTCCAGCATTGCCCTCTAAACCCCAAGTCCCGTTGCCACCCCTTCTTCTCCCCCAAAGGAAGAAGAACGGGGTCAAGAAAAGTGTCAATTTTAAAAACCCTTGCCGTCAAGTTTTCCTGCCAAAAAAACAACAAAAACCCATCGAAAATTTAGCAATTTTTGGCACCCCAGACCAAATTTAAACCCCCCCACCCCCCCATAAACATCTCGCTCAATGACACAGGGGTTTTTCAAAAAAGGTTTACCCTTTCGCGAAAACAACCAACACGGGCCAACCGGGAAAGAGACATGAACCGGGGTTTATCCAAAAAAAAAACCCCTTTTCCCCCCAAAACCCCGTTCCCCCAAAAAGCCACCCGCCAGGGCCCCCGCTGGCTCTTTTGTCGATGGCGATGGGTTTTTAAACGACCTTGGTTTTGGTCAACGTGCCCTAGTCCTGCTGCGCCAGACCCGACGCACGGTACGGGTGCTGATTTGGGCCTTTCCCCTAGTCCCAATAGTGTTGCGGGCTGTTTGTGCAGTGGCTGGAAACGATTCCGGAGGTGCTGCGCGACAATGTAGCGGTCCTGTCGTGCCGTCGTCACACGTTGGACGCCTGGGCGTGGACGGTCGTTTACACTTCCAGTGTTTTGGTGCCGAGTCGCAAGACGGGTTATGGTTGATGGGTGTACATTGAAATGTTGTGCGGCCCTGATGTGAGCAGTGCCTGCCCTCAGCATGCCATTGGCTTGATTTCTCTGGTCTGTAGTTAACCGCGGCATGGTGCGTACGAGTGTCAGTAAAACGCCAATGTGTGTTTTTTATAGGGGACAGTCATGGGCTGTTTGCATGCAATCACAGTATGCCTGTGTTGCACGTGTTTTGCAGTTATCAGTAAAAGATGTGTTGGAGTGGTTTACTCATGACGTCATGAACCCAACTGTGCCTGTCAATACAGATCGTCGCAATACAACATACGCGTGCTAGGTTGCATGCCTCGTGCATAATTCACATTATTTTGGCTCAGGTGACATTTTTCGGGGACGAAATGGGGATTGCGTTTTCATTGCCTCTCAGTATAGTAATCAAATTCACACACACACACACAAATAAAAAAAATTCAGAAAAGGCAATTAAGGAAGAGGAGTGGGCAGGGGCAATGGTGGGGAGGGTGGGGGTATTAAAACACACAGACAGAGGAGGGGGAAGAGAAGGGAAGCAGACATGGGGACGGCAGGAAGAAGCAGACATGGGACGGCAGGAAGAAGACATGGGGACGGCAGGAAGAAGACAGGGGGATGGCAGGAAGAAGACATGGGGACGGCAGGAAGAAGACATGGGGACAGCAGGAAGAAGACATGGGGACAGCAGGAAGAAGAAGACAGGGGGACGGCAGGAAGAAGAAGACAGAGGGACGGCAGGAAGAAGCAGGCAGGGGGACGGCAGGAAGGGGAATCAGGATGGGAAAGATGGAGCCTGCACTGAAAGGCAACGACGTTGAAACTGTCAATAACCATAACTCTGCCAAAATGAAGAGGTGCTGTGAGGTGGTGGGGAGGAGGGTACGATGGTGGAGGGGAAGGGATGGAACCAGGGTCAGCATCTCACTTTCCAGTGAACTCCCACATCATGTACACTGCAGAGTTGTATCACTCCGGATTGACAGTCCATACTGCTATGAACTCCCGCATCATGTACACTGCAGAGTTGTATCACTCCGGGATTGACAGTCCATACTGCTATGAACTCACATACTATGCCACAATACATGACACTACTTATGACAGGAGGTTGGAAATTCACTATGACGTGAACCCACACACTGTGTTGCAAGTGTGTATCAGGAAGCTGGGGTGCACACCATGTAGTATGAGCTCACGATGTCACACTGGTGACAAAGGTGCATCGAAAGGGCTGGGCGGTCCACTGTCATGTCAACAATCCATCATGCACTATGTCACAATCCACTCCACAAGCATGGCACTGCAAGCACCACTATGAACAGTTTCCCATACAAGAGAGATGATGGTATGTTCAGACAGGAGACCTAAGGAAGTGGAAAAAGCCTGAACATTGCCTGGGGACGGTCCACCAGGTGGAAGGACTCAAAAATCAAGTTGGGGTAAAATAACCAGCAGTGAGTTTGGGCTGGTGATGAAAATCCCATGATCTCTCCATTACCGACATTCAGGTTTATCTATTCCGAAAGGCCACTGGTTGTCTTAATGTTGCTTTCCACACATCTCTCTCTCTCTCTCTTCTCTCTCTCTCTCTCTCTCTCTTCTCCCCTTCTAAGCAGATTCTCAAATCTGTGCAATTGCTCTATGCACCTTAAAAAAACAAACTAACGGTGAAATTCATGGTTTTTAAAAAGTTCTGATGTTTATACTTTTCGC